>PJEM01003993.1:132013-166631 GCA_004023845.1 Helogale parvula
GAGAGAGGGAGAGAGAGGGAGAGAGAGGGAGAGAGAGGGAGAGAGAGAATAAATCTTAAGCAGGCTCCACACTCAGCATGGAGCCCCACACCTTGATCCCATGACCCTTGGATCATTACCTGAGCCGGAATCAGGTGTCAGGACACTCAACTGACTTGGCCACACAGGTGCCCTTCCTCCATTGTTAACTTTTATTGTTCTTCCCAGTCTTGCAAATGTGCCCCTAAGTTCCCACATAAATAAGCAAAAAAGTAAGACAGGACTTAAAATGTAATTTATCTGAGAGCAAACATTATAAAGGTCGAAGTGGTAGCTCACAGAATATTATTTCTAGTTTGTGCCGGTGTGTGATTAACAGGTGGCTGCCCTATGTTAGGAGTCACCTCATTAAAAAGAGCGTTAGGATAAAGAGGGGAAATGAAGTCAAAATAAATCAGACTTGTGGGGAAGAAGGACTCTGACTGACATTCTGAAAAGTAGGTCTTCATACCCTTTTCACTCTGTTTTCAGCAAGTGGTCACTGCACACGAAGCAACAGTGATTTCTAACTTTGTCGTACAAATCAGGCTGTTGATGTAGTCCAATTACCAGTAAGTTGTCTCATAGTAAGAGGACTCACAGTACCGCTTGGCAGACCTGGCCGAGAGGAATGGCTCATTTATTTATGATGGCATACAGTCTCTCAGGAACAAGGACTTTCTTGAGAAACTGAAATAAATACTGGATCAGAAAAATGAATAGGTATTTCGTATTTTTGACATTTTAGTTCTGAATCCCAGTTCGAGACAGAGAAATTTCTTAAAGAAAATAAAAGTTTTCCAAAACAAGGATTCAAAGATGACAGAAAGGTCTTGATACCATGATCTCACCATAGTCCCTGATTCTACATAAACCTTACTACTGTACATCTAATGTTTGCCAGTTGAAGCTGGTAAAGTTGACACAGTTTCTTAAGCCTATTATCAGATGAATGCTCACCTATGTGCATCTAATGCAATGTGCAGCATGTTAGGTCTCTGCAGGATAAAGGGAGGAAGGAAAGACACGTGCTGACCTGCAGGTAATGGTCAGGCAGTTCTCAGGCAGCAGCTACTTCTGGCACAGATAGGAATTTTACATGTTTAGCCTTTAAAATGGTTGTTACCCTATTAACCAAGTAAATACGTGCCAGTGGTTCTGCCTACCATCTCCAACGTCACTGGCCAGCAACCTGTACTTGCTTTTACAACTAAATAAAAAAGGAGGTGGGGAGGGAAGCCAAAAAGATTCCACGATGCCAGCCCAGAAGAACTGGTGGTCTGATGAGAGACACAGATAATCCCGTCTCCGAACACGAAAGGCCTTGACAAAGATCAGGAGAACTGGGCTTCTTGAAGGAAGAAAGTGCCTTTGTGAGGTCTTCAAGAATGAGGAGTTAGCCAGGTAAAGATAACAGAGGATGGGCATTCTGGGCAGAGGGCGAAGCTGAGTCAAGTCAGAGGTGTGAAGACGCATGGACAACCAGAAGAACTGGGTATTTGGGTTGAGGTAGAGCATGCACAGGTAGACAGAAGATAGCTTATTATTTGGTGGATAAGGAAGAGGAAGCCAATGAAAGGCTGCAGGCAAGAAGGGAGCTGATTAAGTTTCCATTTTTTGATAGATCAGCCCTGGTAGCTTTCCTTGAGAGAACTGAGGTGACAGACTTAGGAGAAAAGCAAGTCCCAGGAAGACAGGCTGCCTCTTGAAAAGGTGCTCCCTTTTCAAAGTACCATAATTAAATGAAAATATAGAAAGTAAATACTCTACTTCATAATTGATGATGGAGTTAAACCGTGTTATGAAAAGTCACTAACTGGCCAAGGAAGTCAACTTAATAGGGGGAAAATACTGATGTTTTAAGGGCAGAAGGGAGACCCAAGGTTGGATTAAGGGTAGACACGACAGACTCAAGTTATGTTCAAGGAAGAAAACTAAAGGTCTACTCTGAAAGAGAAGGATCAAGTGTACAAAGGAAGAAGAACGTTTAGTCAAAGAAGACACTGCAGAATATAAACTTTTCACAAACTGGTACTAATTCCCAGATCACCTTTATTAAGCAGGCCAGTCTAAAAGGTGGAATTACAGTCCAGTTTACTGTGATGAATCTTGACTTTGTGTGCATGTGTGTATATATAGTTTACTATTTTATAGGTACTCATCTAATTCTCAGCAATGTTGTAAACCAATCCTATGGAGGTCACAGGTTAATTGTCAAGGTCCTCATCTGAGTGAGACTGGAAGGGCTACTATAGCTCTCAATGTGATTGCTGCTGCTGCATAAGCACAAAGAAAATGAAGACAAGGCCATGCTGGGTTCCAGTAGGTTCTATGTTACATTAACATATCTCACTAAAATATGCCAACATACGTCTACTGCATTTTAAAAACTTGTTAACCTCATCCTTATACCTCCCCCTTCTACCAACCCCCCCAAATAATTGACACTAGAAAAGTAAATACATTCAGAATAATCACTTAACCCACTCAAAACAGTTTATTTCTTACACCAGATTTTATTGCACTCTGAAATACAAGCTACATTCTTACAAAGTAGAAATCCCTTGTGTGTGAGGGACAAATTAGTTTCTGCATAAGCTAAATATGCTGATGTGTTTTATGAACATTTATTTTATAGAAAGGGTCACAATCTTTTTTAGAGTTAACTTACTTTTTGAGGGGTCAGAGGGAGTTGACAAAAATCTACATGCACAGAGAGTCCTAGTAGCGTATCTCGAACATGAAGGTGTAAACTTGAGTCAATGATGCAAACGTTAGCAAAAACATTTTACGGGTACAGTGAGTTCTGGTGTTTATGAAAGGAAGGTGAATTCCTTTTAAAGGGCTTTTGTACATATATGCATGCTTATATCCCATATGCATATACAGGTTTCCCTTTGAAAAAGCCCAAAATAGTATTTAGAGTCAAATTTACAAACAGGTTAAGTTAGCGTTGCCTGACAACAATAAAAGGACTTACTACAGATTTTATTTAAACTGTTTACATTCAAAAGTAATTTACATATAGTTTTTAAGTATTTTACCTTGTAAAGGTAAGTACATCTATATATACATTTATTGCATGTATAATCTAAACCTAGCAAATAGTTGATTTTAGGCTCACTGAACCTTTTCCACGTCTTAATAGTTTTAAAATAAAGACTATATAGGAGTCAGTCATTATTAGAGTGTATGTTATCATCAGATAGATAATGGGACTGGAAATAGTATGCCCACTAAGCTATAACTAAGTCCTTAAAATACCAAATTATTAAAGACCATTTAAGTTCCTTGTATGAGCTTATTAATAACACTACTGATGTTCTGTGTCAGAGTCCTGTTGTCTCCGTGCCTACACCTTTACAAAAATCCTCTTCACATCAAATTCCTGCAATTAGAACGCTAGAAAGTTCAACTTTTTACCTCATCTGTAAGCCGGCTACAAAAATTTTAGTAGCAATGCCTGAAAGAAATAACCCCTAAATACTTTTTTAAAACTAGCACTTTATTTGCAAATTTACTTGCAATTACTTAAAATACAAACAAGATATTGGTGGTTTCCTGTCATTCAGACTTCCAAAGGTGTGCATTATTTCCTTGCAAAACATTCTCTTCCCAACTGTTCTATTCCATTAACCTAGACCATTATCCATTTTTATATAATGAACTAGCTTTATAGTGACATAGCCAAAGACCTGGAATAAACTAGTCAAGCATGAACTTTCAGCAGAACATAATGCTTTTAAAGGCAAGTGGTTTCCTTCCAATTAAAGCCATATTCCTGCCTGTTAGTTACTGAGTTACCTATACAACTACACAGTAAAAAAAAGATCTCCACAGAAATGGGCACCTTCCTACACTGTTGGTGGGAATGTAAACTGGTACAGCCACTCTGGAAAACAGTGTGGAGGTTCCTCAAAAAACTATCAGAACTCCCCTATGACCCAGCACTGCTAGGAATTTACCCAAGGGATACAGAAGTGCTGATGCATAGGAGCACATGTACCCCAATGTTCATAGCGGCACTTTCCACAATAGCCAAATCGTGGAAAGAGCCTAAATGTCCATCACTTGATGAGTGGATCAAGAAGATGTGGTATTTATATACAGTGGAATACTACATGGCAATGAGAAAGAATGAAATCTGGCCATTTGTAGCAAAGTGGATGAACCTCGAGGGAATCATACTAAGTGAAGTAAGTCAGGCAGAGGACAGATACCGTATGTTTGCACTCATAGGTCTAACAGGAGAAACCTAACAGGACCACGTGGAGGGGAAGGAGGAAAAAGAGGGAGAGGGAGGGAAGAAAATCATGAGAGACTCTTGAATGCTGAAAACAAACCTGGGGGCTGAAGGGGGACGGAAGGGGGCTGATGGTGATGGAGGCGAGCACTTGTGGGGATGAGCACTGGGTGTTATATGGAAACCAATTTGACAAATAAACTATAAATTAAAAAAAAAAGATCTCCATAGGCTACACCCTAACACACATTCTACTCAACCTACTAAGCTCCTCCCCCATAATTCTTAATGTTCACTTAGCACCTATGCATAATCAGACAGGCAGCATCTGAGAATAGTCCAGTTGCCAAAGAAGAAATAGTCCCTCATTATACACCAGTACTATGCCAGGGATATCCATGAATACTGAGCATTCTAATATTCTCTGCTTTGATGTTAGTAATATCTTAGCAGTGATAAGCTAGCATCTTGCCCAAATATTCTCAATTTGTTTCAGTTTGAAACACATTTTGTTTCATCATGGGCAGTAACCACACAGTTATATAGATTTCAATGAGTTTATCATAATGACCCCAAGGTTCTAATGACAGAGGAACAAAAATAATCACTGAGCTTTTCTCCTCTGCCTTTACAACCATGTAAGAGGGTAAAGAATTCTTCAAAGGAACAACCCAAGTAGCTTTTACTCTTTTCTGAAACTTAGAGGAAATAAGGCATTAGAGATTAGGGTTAAAATCACTTTGTCCCTTGAAATCGGTGTTTTTTTAAGGGCAGTGCCCCAGACCACACACTTCAAAATCACCAGGTCATTAAAAACACAGATTTCCCAGGTCTATTCCAAACCTACTGATCTAAAAATCTCAGGAGGGAAGCTGAGAAAGCCTACATATTAAAAAACAAGCATCCTAGGTGAGACTTATTCAACATTAAGTTTGAGAACCACTATCCAATATATTATACAGAATATCTGACTAATGTTGTAATTTTTAGTTGCCTGATCTGGGGTAACTGTCAGAAGGTCAGTACATGTCAGGGAAAATAAAGTTTTAGGTGAGTGAGATTCTGATTCTCTCACCAACTACATAAGGGAGTTATGTTAAAGAACGGTTATGAAGAAAATAGTATTAGGAGTGTACCCAGGAAAAAACGCACCTATAAAACCAAACGTTTGGAATAGATAGCATTTAAGATTCTATCTCGCTCTAAAATTCTGATTTTATTTTTCTTTGTCTCCTCATATTGACAGGAGATGAAATGCAAATACATGCTTAAGGGAGTAATAGGTACCAAAGCTATTTCTAGTCTTGGCAGATGGGCCATAAAAACATGCCCTGCTGATATGAGTTTTACAATTCTATTAAACAGAGAACCCCATATAACACTTATTCTTAAGTCCCTGTTCACAACCAGTCATTCTATTTAATTCAATTTTGACTCTGTATCTATTCTGCTATAAACTGTACTTACATTCCAGACAAGAAATCACTTTCCTAAACAAAGATTATGCTAAAATGTGGTATTACTGTAATTTAACATGTGAGGAGGAAAGGGCAGACCTAACTGAGAACTGAGACTGAAGGTATCCCATGTCCCCATGAAGTCCTACACTAGAAGTGAAATTCATTCACATCAGTACTTTCAGGTATTCAGAGTAAAATTCCATAACAATCCATATTAGATTTATAAAGTACATTTGACTTGGCTATATATACATTTGAAAAAATTAGAAAATTTTCAAGAAGACTGACAACTGATAGAATTTTGAGGACAATAGGATTTTATATTCAGCTACAACAAGCTCTAGCCTGGCAACCATCGTCTCCTCTGTATTCCCTGAAGGCCCTACGTGATCCGGACCTCCTCACCCCCCCTCCCCTCCCATCAGTAACCTAAACCCTTAGTTCCTCTGGCCGACATCAGGGCTTCACGGTCACCATTCCTTCTGTGGGGAGGGCTCTTCCTCAAGGATCTGCACCGTTCCCTCCTTTGCTTCCTTCAAGACTGTACTCAAATTTCACGTGCTCTCTGAGTTCTTGATTTTCTAGCTCAAATCTGTCCTCTTCAAATATTTAGTTTTCTTCCTTAGCACTAATATCATTTAACATACACTTTGACCACTTCTCTCACGAGCTATGATCTATAAAGGCAGGGAGTTTTGGTTGCTTACCAGTGTATTCCTAGTGTTGAAAACAGTGTCTGCTTCTCCAAAGAGGACATCCAGATGGCCTACAGGCACATGAAACGATGCTCAACATCTCTCATCATCAGGGAAACACAAACCAAAACCACACTGAGATACCACCTCATACCAGTCAGAGTGGCTAAATGAACAAATCGAGACTACAGATGCTGGCGAGGGTGTGGAGAGACGGGCACCCTCCTACACTGTTGGTGGGAATGTAAACTGGTGCAGCCATTCTGGAAAACAAGTGTGGAGGTTCCTCAAAAAACTATCCATAGAACTCCCTTATGACCCAGCAATAGCACTGCTAGGGATTTACCCAAGGGATACAGAAATGCTGATGCATAGGGGCACATGTACCCCAATGTTCATAGCAGCACTGTCAACAATAGCCAAAACATGGAAAGAGCCTAAATGTCCATCATCTGATGAGTGGATCAAGAAGATGTGGTATATATACACAATGGAGTACTACATGGCAATGAGAAAGAATGAAATATGGCCATTTGTAGCAAAGTGAATGGACCTCGAGGGTGTCATGCTAAGCGAAATAAGTCAGGCAGAGAAGGACAGATACCATGTTTGCACTCTTAGGTCTAACAGGAGAACAGGAGAAACCTAATGGAGGACCAGAGGGAGGGGAAGAGGGAAAGAGAGTTGGGGAGAGAGAGGGACGCAAAACTTGAGAGACTACTGAATACTGAACACGAACTGAGGGTTGAAGGGGGAGGGGGGAAAAGAGGTGGTGGTGATGGAGGAGGGCACTTATGGGGAAGAGCACTGGGTGTTGTATGGAAACTAAGTTGACAATAAACTACTTAAAAATTTTTTTTGAGAAAAAAAAAGAAAACTGGCTGGCATATACTTGGCACTCAATATATTAATAAATGGGTGTATCATGAATTATGTATTTTTTACTCACCTGTATTTTTCTGATATCTGTGTTAAAGTGAAACTCACTAAAAAAAAAAAGTACATAGCTTTTGACAGAAAGACTTCAAGGATGTTCACACTGTTGAAGAATAAAGTATGCAACCCTCACCAAAGATGGTCACAGAGTATTCAAAATCTCAAAATTTCTTTGGAGGTTTTCAAGAAAAAAGGTATTAGTAAGAAGTTCAAATTTTTGTACCCAAAGATTGGTATGATTATTATTTTTAGAAATTGGTATGCTTATAAATGAAAATGCTGGACTCACTCTTGGGTTCCAAACCTTTCCATATGCTCAAACAAATTTCATTCCTGGCTTTATAAATTGCTGGCCACTTTCACTCTCCCCAAGTTCCCTGGGCTCAAGAAGTCTTCTGGAAGAATGACTAACCTAGTTAGAAAGTAAAAACTTCAGTCCCTTCTTTAAGAAAACACATACATTTTGGTTTTAAAACAATTAGGACAAAAGAAATCTGAATAGCAACACCAAAAAAACCACACCTGGATATCACAATGGTTTTGGTTACTTCTATAATTGCTATTTCCTCTAGTAATTTAGATAAATTAAAAACAAATCAGATTTTGCTCTCTAGGCCATGGGTTAGAAACCTACTTAAAATTACTAATATATCTATACTGATAGATAAATGATCAATTTCACGGGCACGATAGAAAAAACAAACTAAACTTTAAGTTTGGGAAAAGTAACCCAACTGTTCCAATACTTGAATATCTACTATGTGAAAGGAAGAAAGTTTGGCATCAAAACTCCAAAGCTAAGTAATCAACACTGTGACTGAGAAGGACCCACAAGGTACAAAAGAAAACTGCAGCCAACCCTAAACCCAGTGGAACTGTGAGAAGTCCCACATCCACCTCACAGCTGGAGTGGCAAGGAATTCCTGTAGAGGACGTTGAATGGGGAGGTCCATAAGAGTCCCTATATTGTCAGTGGGGTTAAAGAATAAATGGAAGAAAATAAGGGCAGTCTATGCAGCATTAAGACCTCAAGAAAATGCAACCATCATCAAACAAATTCTGTGGGCCTATTCCCTGTGCACCAGGTACTGCAGATACAAAGTTGGAAGCTACCACCCACATCCCCTGACCCAACCGCCACACAGGAATGAAATGGGTCATTTGTAGCCACCTGATACAGAAATAACAGATGTGAATCAAACATATCTGTGAGATAGTCAAATGGAGTAAGACTGAGACCTAAATAAAGAAGCCCAATAAATCCACGCATGATTACTGCAGCCAATTCTAAATTGTTTTTCGAGAAAATTCTAGTCTTCCTTTAAACGCTGAATTCATTTGGGTAGCCTTTAACTCTGTTCATTAATGGGCTGAACCAGGATCCTCCTCTTCTAGTTAAAAGGACCACCATGGAATGGGAAACTATGTCCTCTCCAGATTTAGTTAATTCAGCAAGCAAGCTCCCTTGCACCCTAGATCATTCAACTAAAAGGAAGACGATTAAAACCCTTAACTTTTAGCTCCAACAAATGGAGGACCCTAAACAAACTAACAAATAAAAAACCCACAGCCTTCCTGGTCTCTAACATTATTGCAAAAAGCCAGGACACCAAAAGAAAGACTACTGCAGGCTTAAGTGCTCCAGGCACCATCAGCCCTCTAACCAGCCTTGCCAATCCTCAATGTCAGAACTGCAAGGAGCTACAGGGGTTTTTCCCAATCCTTCCCCTTGATCGGCTCAGAGAAACCACTCTCCAGATTGGAAATGAGTGTCTCTCTGGCCTTATGGACACTGAAGCCATACCTGCTGCTCAACCCCACTGTTATTAAACAGCTCCTGCCATAGAGTATTAAAACAATTAAAATAGTATAGGTCTCCAATAAAAATCAACAGGTTCCTAGCTCTAAACTTATTCTTTTTTGGTTAGGCCAAGAGATAATCCACCCTTTTCTCTGTAGCTCTTTCATCCCTATTGATTGGACTGGTATTTCCTGGAAAAATATGCTGGAATTTCGGTCTCCTCAAAGGGGAAAGTAAGTCTAACATTTGAAAACAGCAACCAAAATAGCCAAACAGGTGAATCAAGCGATCCTTCAACATGTTTTATTTGTTCCATCCCTGATGGCACTAGAGCTAATTACAAAGACATTGATCATTTGTCTATTGAACCAGCTACCACTCTTATGGGCAAAACCCTGAACTATTATTGGCAGAATCCAGTGTATCTCCTATTAAGATACAACTAGATCTCTCAAAGCCTCTCTCTAGAATTAATCAATACCTTACAAATAAGGAGGCCCTTCTGGGCATTAAGCTACAGTACAAGCTCCAAGTCATTAACAGCATTGTCATCTTTCACCGCCAGTTGTTCTCAATCTCTGTACTTCGTTGGCCTCTATCCTCACTGAAAGCAAGCTTCTCACCATGGCTGATCCATAGAGCGTCTTCCTTAACTTCCCAGTGGGTAAGGCAAGACACGATCTCTCTGCCTTCACTTGGGAAGGACAACACATCTGGACAGTACTGCCCCAAAGTTCTACTGAAAGTCCTTCGTACTTTTCACAAATCTTAAAAGCTAATCTAGATCATCTAGAATTTCCTAGAAGTTCTATCCTATTACAATTAGGTAGATGACTTGCTTCTCTTCTCCCTTTTTCAAGCCTCTTCACAAGATGACAGCATCCACCTATTAAAACTTTTAGCCTTATAGGGACATAAAGTCTCCAAGGAAAAACTGCAGTTTGTTCAAACTAAGTTTGGTATTTAGAACACCCTAATTTCAGAGCAAGGGTTATGTTTAGATCCAAACAGGCATCATGGCATCCTGAACTTTTCAAAAAGCATATCTAAGCATCAATTACAAGGTTCTCTTGGGCTACCTGGCCATTATTAAAATTCTACTCCAAGCTTCTCATGTTTTGAAAGAGAGAAAGTGCACAAGTGTGAACAGTGGAAGGGCAGACAAAAAGGGAAAGAGAAATTTTAAGCAGGTTCCATGCCCAGCCCAGAGCCCGATGCGAGGCTCAATCTCATGACCATGAGATCATGATCTAAGCCGAAATCAAGAGTTGGATGCTCAACTGACGGGAGCCACCCAGGTGCCCCCTCAAGCACCTCTTTTATGGCCCAATCTCTGTATGCTTACTAAATTAAAACAACAAACCTGACCCTACTATTAAGACCAAGACAACTTAGTCTTTAATGTCTTAAATGAATCCTAATAAATTCCCCTGCTCTTGAACATCTCAATTATCAATCTCCCATTTTCCTTTGTGTGTGATGAAAAAGAGAAGAATGCCCTTGGTGTGCTCCCTCCCAAACCTGAGAACCACCATTGGCCCAAAGGGTATTACAGTCAATATCTAGACCCTGTGGCGTAAGAGCACTCCCCACCCTCTGTCTCAGAGCCATTCCTGCCACTGTTCTTTGAGCCAAGGTGTCTGAAGAAATAACCATGGGAATCCCTTCTAACTTGCCTTGTACTTTATTCAGTAGAAACCTTTCTAAATTTTCAACATGCTGAACTCCTGTCACTTAGTTGCCTCATCTCCTATGAAATCTTCTTGCTAACCAATCCTCATACAGTAGTATCACTTACTCATGGTTTCACTTCCAGTAGAATTGAAGAAGCTGATCTAAGGAGACAAGACAGCATCAAAAGCAAGTCTTCAACTGCCATGAAACTGGGCTCTTCTGAAAGAAGATGCCCAACAGAACCTCCATTAATAAAAGTGCAAAGGAAGCACCACAGCATAAAACATGGAAGGCTACATTAGCTCTGATACTGTGTGACAATAATGCAGAGGATGAAGCCCGGAAGTGTACAGAGGAAAGAACCCACATGCTTGCGAAAACAAAAACCAAAAAATGATCTGCCTGCATTCTGGTAACATAATCAGAAAGTGTGGGTGATAGCCATCTTGTTTACGGGATAGTTCCACCGATGATGCTTCACCTCCAAAGTGAAAAAATACTCAAGAGTAAGGGTTGGAACTGAAGTCCTACTGGTAATAGACAATGCACGCGACTATCCTGCGTCTGTCTGCTATGTAAAAGAAAATGCTGAGGTTGTGGTCCTATAACCTCACTGCTTCAGCCTCTTGACCAGGGAATCATTAGGTCTGTCAAGACCACATACACCTGCCATGTATCTGATCACATTCAATCAGCAATTGATACAGTCCCTAATCTGAACAGAATACAGTGCTGGAAGTCACTCACTACTGCTGATGTAATAACATTCATCAAAGCTGCAATGAATGAATTAAAACCAGAATGTGTACATGACTACTGGAAGAACTTAGAGAGTGAAGACGTGAATTATTTCAAAGGCTTCCCAGGGATTGATGGGGGAAGTTAAGAAAATCCTCCACACAGCAAGATCAGTTAGTGAATGGGACTGGCCAACCTTTTTGATGAATAAATTGAAGAACATACTGAAGAACACCTCAAGTGTTCACAAGTGAGGAAGTGAAATAACTTGAGTCATTTACAAAGGAAGATGAAGAAGAATGAAGCAGAAAATAAAGCAGAACCAGCAATGTGGACATTAGTAAAATTTGCTAAGGTGTTTTGAATTGCACAGACATTAAGGGACAAATTATGGAATATGATCCTCAAATGGAACACAGGATTAAAGTCACCTATATAATCCCTGAAGGATTACAACCTCTGCAGCAACACTCTGACAGCTAAAAAGAAAGAGACAACAAATTCCACTTACAATGTTCTTCCAAAGTTTTAGGGGGGGAAAAACCCTTTAACATTTAAGGATCTCCAATTATTGACATTGCCATGGCTTGATGATCTCGATCACTTGAAGCAGATTATCCTTCTGGGTTTACTGTCACAAAGCCTGTCACTATGCCTGCATCACTTACTTCATCTCATCACACAGGCATCATATGGTCTCACATCCTCACAAGAAGCAGTATAGTATATAGTACAGATATTGTGAGAAAGAAACATAATGTACATTCTAAGTATTATTATTGCTATGAGCTTTATATATTTTCAACATTACCACAGGTATGTATACATAGAATTGACACACAGTATAGCTAAGGCTCAGTACTATCTGCTGTTTCAGGCAACCACTGGTGGTCCTGGAGTGTATCCCATGTGGATACGGGATCGGGGGGAAGCAACTAACTACTGTATAAATCTTTCTCACTGTAACAACCTTAATATTGTTAACTCTTCTCCCCTCTACTGATAAACTGTGCGTGACTGCTTAAGATGAATGGACTCCCTCCATGATGACTTACAGCAAACTCCTTTGGATACCGCTGACTTCCACGGTTTACTGATGGTTCTTATTTAAGATGAAAATGATAAATACTCTGCCAGCTATGCATTTCCAATTCCCCCCAAAAGTTACTGAGGTGGCACCTTACCTTTGGCTACCTGAGCTCAATAGGCTGAACGGTATGGTCTTACTCAGGCCTGCATTTTAGCCTTGGAGAAAATGGAAAATATAGGTAGAACTTATTTTACGACACTTCACAGATACTAGAGGGTTTGTGGTAAGCGGGCATCCAGCAAGTCTACAGGTTCCAGTATTCTTCCAACAGCATTTGTTCACTTTGTGTCTCGGTGTCACATTTTGGAAATATTCACAATATTTCAAACTTTTAACATTACTAATGTTCTTGTTATGATGATATGTGACCAGTTATCATTAATATTACTAGTATAGTTTTGGGGTGTCACAAACCACACCCAAGGAAGACAGCACACTGAACTGCCAGCTGTGCGGTCTGACTGCCCCACTGGCCACCGCCCCATATCTTTTCTTCAGGCCTCCCTAGTCCCTGAGATACAACAACACTGAAATCAGGACAATGGCTTCCAGATGTTCAGGTAAAAGAAACAGTCACATATCTTACTTTAAATCAAAAGCTAGAAATGATTAAGGTTGGTGTGGAAGGCATGTTGAAACCCAAGATAGGGAGAAAGTTAAGACTCTTGTGCCAGTCAACCAAGTTGTGAGTGCAAAGGAAAAGTTCTTAAAGGAGATTAAAAGTGCTATTCCAGTGAACATGTGAATGATGAAAAAGTAAAACAGCCTTACTGATGATGTGAAAAGCGTTTTAGTGATCTGGATAGAAGATCAAACATTCCCTTAAGCCAAAGCCTAATCCAGAGCAGGACCCTAACACTCTTGAGTCCTATGAATGCTGAGGGTGAGGAAACTGCAGAAAAGTTTGAAGCTAGCAGAGGCTGGTTCCGGAGATTTAAGGGAACAAGCCACCTTCATAACATAAAAGTGCAAAGTGAAGCAGCAAGTACTGATGTACAAGCTGGAGGAAGTTATCCAGAAGATCAGGCTAAGGTAATTAATGAAAGTGGCTACACCAAGCAAAGCATTTTTCTTTCTAAAGTAGTCTCCGTGCTCAATGTGGGGACTGAACTCATGACCCTGAGACCAAGAGTCACATGCTCTACTGACTGAGCCGGCCAGGTGTCCCACAGAGCATTTTCAATGTACAGCTGACCCTTGAACAACACAGATTTAAACTGTGTGGGTCCACTTATACTCACATTTCTTTTTCAATAAATATACTGGAAAATTGCGGGGGGAAGGGGGGATTTGCAACAATTTGAAAAAAATGTACAAATTGCATAGCCTAGAGATACTGAAAAATTACAAAGAAAAATCTCACACAGTCTAACCTCACACCTAAAGAAATAGAAAAAGAATAAGCAAAGCCCAAAGTTAGTAAAAGGAAATGACTAATAAAGATCAGAGCAGAAACAAACAAAACAGAGATTGAACAACAACAGAAAAGATCAATAAAACCATGAGCTGATTCTTTGAGAAAATAAACAAAATTAGTAACACTTTAGCCTGACCCCTCAAGAAAAAGAGAGATGATCCAAATAATTTTTATGTTTTATTTATTTTTGAGACAGAGAGAACATGAGCAGATAAGGGGCAGAGAGAAAGGGAGAAACATAATCAGAACCAGGCTCCAGGTTCTGAGCTGTCAGCACAGAGCCTGATGCGGGGCTCGAATCCACGAACTGTGAGATTGTGACCTGAGCCAAAGTCAGATGCTTAAGTGAATGAGCCACACAGGTACCCCGAGAGGATCCAAATAAATAAAATAAAAAATGAAACAGGAAAAGTAACATTCAATACCACAGGAACACAACAGATTATAAAATACTATGAAAAATTATACGCCAATAAACTGGACAATGTAGAAGAAATGGGATAAATTCTTAAACATTAAATCTTCCAACACTGAATCAAGAAGAAGCAAAAACTGAACAGATTACTAGTAACAAAACTGAACTAGTATCCAAAAACTCCCAACAAATAAAAGCCCAGGACCAGATGGATTCACAGGGGAATTCAAAAAATATTTAAAGAAGAATTAATACCCACTCTCTTCAAGCTATTCTGAAAAATGGAAAAGAAAGGAAAACTTCCAAATTCATTCTATGAGGCTAACATTGCCCCAACACCACAACCAAGCACATTGCAAAAGAACTAACTATAAACCAATAACCCTGATGAACACATATGCAAAAATTTTCAACCATTATCAGTAAACTGATTCAACAATACACTAAAAGGATCATGTACCACGATCAAGGAGGACTTATTTTAGAGATGATTCAATGACGCAAGGATGGTTCGACAGTCACAATCAATGTGATACACCACCTTAACAAAATGAAAAATAAAAACCACATGGTCATTTCAACAGATGCAGAAAAAACATCTAATAGAATTCAACTTCAATTCATGATAGAGATCCTCAACAAAATGGATTTAAAGGGAACATACTTCAACATAATAAAGGCCATACACGAAAAACCAGGAGCTAACATTATACTCAATGGTGAAAACCTGAGAGCTTTTCCTCCAATATCAGGAACAAAATGATTATCCACCCTTAACACTTAAAATTTTTTTTTTAATGTTTATTTATTTTTGAGAGAGCGTGTGAACGAGAGAGAGAGAGAGAAACAGAGCGTGCACGAGCAAAGCGAACAGGGGAGGGGCGGGGTGGGGGGCAGGGGATACAGAATCTGAAGCAGGCTCCAGGCTCTGAGGTGTCAACACAGAGCCTGACACAGGGCTCAAACTCACAAACCGTAAGATCATGACCTGAGCCAAAGTCGGATGCTTAACCAACTGAGCCACCCAGGCACCCCCACTCTCAACACTTTTATCCAACATAGTACTAGAAGTTCCACCCATAGTAATAAGACAAGAAAATGAAATAAAAGGCATCCAAATTAGTAAGGAAGAAGTTAAATCAACACTATCTGCAGATGACTTAATATTACACACAGAAAACTCTAAAGATTCCACCAAAAACTACAATAATAATAAATTCAGTAAAGTTACAGAATATAAAAATCAATATCCAGAAACTGGTTACATTTCTATACACAAATGATGCAGAAGCAGAAAGAGAAATTAAGAAAGCAAGTCCATTTACAAGTGTACCACAAAGAATAAAATACCTAGGAATAAACTTATCCAAGCAGGTGAAAGATGTATACTCTGAAAACTATAAAACACTGGTGAAAGAAACTAAAGATGACACAAATAAAAAAACATCACACTCATGGATTGGAAGAATATTGCTAAAATGTCCATACTACTCACAGCAATCCACAGATTTAATGCTATCCCTTATCAAAATACCAACCACAATTTTCATAGAACTAAAATAAACAACATTACAATTTGTATGAAACCACAAAAGATCCCAGGCAGCAAAAGAAAAAGAACAGGGGCACCTTGGTGGCTCAGTTGGTTAAGCATCCAACTTTGCCTCAAGTCATGATCTCGAAGTTTGTGAGTTCAAGCCCTGTGTCGAGCTCTGTGCTGATACCTTGGAGCCTGGAGCCTGCTTCGGACTCTGTGTCTCCCTCTCTCTGCCCCTCCCCCATTTGCACTTTGTCTCTCTAAAATGAACATTAAAAAAATATGTATCAAAACTTGAGATACCACAATCCCAGATCAGATTTCAAGATATACTACAAAACTATAGTAATAAAAACAGTATGGTACCGGCACAAAAACAGACACATTGATCAACAGAACACAATAGATAGCTCAGAAATTAACCAATGCTCCTATGGTCAATTAATCTATGATAAAGGAGGCAAGAATATATGCAACAGGGAAAAGATGATCTCTTCAATAAATGGTGCTAGGTAAAACTTAACTATATGCAAAAGAATGAAATTGAACCACCACTTTCTTGTATTATACACACAAAAAAACCTCAAGATGGATTAAAGACCTAAACGTGAGACCTGAAACCACAAAGCTCCTAGAAGAAACATAGGCAGTGATTTCTTTGACAACAGCCTTAGCAACATTTTTTTAGATGACTCCTCAGGCAAGGGAAACAAAAGGAAAATTAAACTACTGAAATTACATCAAAATAAAAAACTTTTGTACAGTGAAGGAAACCATCAAGAAAATAAAAAGGCAACCTCCTAAATAAAGTATCTGCAAACAATATATTCAATAAAGGGTTAATATCGAAATATATAAATAACTTATACAACACAATATCCATTCTACATTTCATAGATCAAGGCATAATTTTGACTTTCAAGTCTTATTATTTAAGAAGTATATTTCATACGGCTACAGCTGCCATCTATAGATAGTAATTCCTTTGATGGATCTGGGAAAAGTAAGCTGAAAATCTTCTGTAAAGTATTCACCACTTTAGATGCCAGTAAGAACATTTGTGATTCATGGGAAGAGGTCAAAATATCACCATTAACAAGAGTTTGGGAAAAGTTGATTGCAACTGTCATGGATGATTCTGAGTGGCTCAAAACGTCAGTGTAGAAAGTTAACTGCAGATTTGATGGAAATAACAAGGGAGCTAGAATTAGAAGTAGAGCCAGATGAGACTGAATTGTTGCAATCTCATGATGAAACATCAATGAATAAAGACCTGTTTCTTACAGTTGGGCAAAGAAAATGGCTTCCTGAGATGAAATCTACTTCTGCTGAAGATGCTGTGAAGAATGTTGAAACGACAACAAAGAACTTAATATTATATAAACTTAGTTGACCAAACAGCACCAGGGTTCAAGAGAACTGAATCCAATTCTGAAAGAAGTTTGGTGATGTTAAACAGCATCACATGTTATAGAGAAATCATGAGTCAATTCACATGGCAAACTTCACTGTTGTCTTAAGAAACTGCCACAGACACATACCCTTCAGCAACCACCACTCTGATCAGTCAGCAGCCATCAACATCGAGGCAAAACCCTTCACCAGCAAAAAGATGGACTTGCTGGAAGCTCAGAAAATGGTTATCAGCATTTTCAGCAATAAAGTACTTTTTAATTAAGATATATATATATATATGTTGTTTCAGACCTAATGCTATTACATAGTTAATAGCGTACAGTATAGCATAAATATAAATTTTATTTGCACTGGGAAATCTCTATGTTTCTCCCAAACGATAACATAGAAAAACTGACTAGCAATGCTCAACAACTGAACCCAGAAAAGGAAATATAAAATCAGAAACCTAACAACTGTCAGTTCAATAAAAGAGAGAACTCTGGTTTGGCCAAATAGTAGAAACCCAGTCATACCATAGGCCTTAAAGTTTGCATACTGTATATGCTTTGAAATACAGCTCTTCTAATTAAATGATAACTTCTATGAACCAATACTGGTGGGGAACTATCAATACAGATGCAAAAAGTGCCTGCTTTGCTTGCTACACCTGCTCCAAATACAACCCAAGGAAAGTGACCTGTACTGCTCCTGGACGTTTTAAATTGCCCAATGGACAATTCAAAGTTTGGCAAATGGATTTCAGTCAACCTCTCCTCTATCCCCAGTTTCATAGATATAAATATGTTTTTAGTCATGGCTTGTATGTTTTTTCACTGGACTAAAGCTTTCCCTTATTAGACAGGCTACTGCTTTTTCTGTGGCTAAAATATTATTAGAAAAGATTGTCTCTACCTTGGGAATCCCTCTGAACTTCACAATGACCAGGGGATTCAGTTCACCAGTCAAGGGCTTTAGAGATCTATGTTTGTTAGCTATTCTACAACACTTTCATTGTGCTTACCACCCTCAATCCTCAGCTAGTCAAATGCATACTAATGGCATCATTAAGGCTCAACTAGCAAAATTTGTAGAGACCCTTTTAAATACTCGGGCCAAGGGGCACCTGGATGGCTCAGTTGGTTAAGCATCTGACTTCAGCTCAGCTTCAGCTTTCCCTTTCTGTCTGCCACTCACTCGTGCCTTCTAATAAAGTCATAAGATGTCATTAACACTACATTTTTAGAAATAAATAAATACATACATACATACATACTCAGGCCCAAAGCACTGCCATTAGTCTTTTGGAATCCGGAAACTCTCACCCTTAGAGATAATCTCAGGGCACCCAATCCACATGCCTCCTGCTTCTTAGATTCATAGTCAAGAAAAGGAAATATACGTTAATACCTTAAGGGTCTAATTACTTCTGTTGAAAATTACCATACTCTAGTAGAACAGTCTTTCAACAGTTCACCCCTCAAGTATCACTTCTTGTAACTCAAGAGATTTAATCTATTGGAAATGATAGCTCTAGAAAGACTCTCCTCAACTCTGTTAGGATGGCTCAATTTTTGTACCACCAAGGAGATTTTTTGATCCATGTATCACATCTAAACAAAGCGCCAAACCCGAACTGGACCTGCGCACCAACTGGTGACCCAAAAGTAAAGATTTCCCAAACAGGTGGCTTCCTGGGATGACTACACCTATGTACCTTCCTTCCTGTGCTTATTCTCCCGTTTTCTTTTCCCTCTTTCATGGAAGGGTAATACTTCTGTCAGCATTTCCCAATACCTTGCAAAAAGGGTAAGCTACTTCAATTACTGAATTTGTCATCAGAAACCACTCACTCCCTATCTGTACATGACCCCTTAGTTTACCATGTAAGTTGTTGGAATCCCAGATGCAATTATATGCCCGAATTGTTCCACAGGTCCTTTTTACAAAATTGAAATACTATATCCACATACCACCAATCCCTGCCTCAATTTAATCCAACCTTGGGATGGGAGAATGTGATTCATCAAATACAGATTTGAAAGATACCGCAAAGCATTCAGCATAAATCAGACCATTTGCAGACTTGTTGCCAAACCCATATATCTGGGTGGTCCTTCAATACAGAATACAGCATCAGAGTCTTGGCTGAATGATGCAAACACCTCTATTTGGAAAACATATATACACATCCCAGCTACTCCTTCACATGTGATAGTTTTGGCAAATTACTGTTCTATTTTCTCTTCGTAACAATGAGAAAAGCCTCCTACTAAGTTCAGCCCAGTAAGCCTTCACAGTCACCTTAAACAGGAACTTCCAGGAGGCAAGTAAGACTCCCAGTTTGCTTCCACAGAGACAACCTTTATCTCAGGTCAGAGTAAGTGCTAATGACTGCATGATCAGAAATCTGACATGAGAACTAGCCAACTTTGCAGCCAAGGCAACAAGCAGCGTACCAATGACGACTTGACTCACTGGCTAGAGCAGGTCTAGCTAATTGTATAGCCCTTGGCTGTGTACTTAGTGAACAAGGAGTTACCTGTGTATGCTGCACATGGATAAATTCCTCTGGGAAAGCAGAAATTCAACCGCACAAAATTAGGAAATTAGCACATTTCACCTAACAACACATGGTCCTTTGATCACTTCAGCTGGTTACTTCCAGGTCTGGGCTCCTGGTTCAGAACCACTGAACGAACTGTTGTCGTTATTACTTTTAATTTTGCTTTCTATAATTGTTATTAAGCTTTGTACCCATGGCCATCAATCCTTTGTAAAAAATGACATGCCCAACAGGGTAATGCCAGCTCAACATTTTGAGGAGATCTCCCATTTTTATAACACTTAAAAGACATGGACTTTAGATGGGAAATGCCTGAGTTCCCCCTCCTACTCTTCCTTTTTACTCACATGTGGCCTAAACAGTTTCCAACCTGTGCATTTTCTCTCCATTGTGGGACATGACAACCAAAAAAGGTCCCTCCTGGCACTGAGGAACAAAATTGCTAAATAAAGGAAACCTAAGTCCCAATCATCCAATGAGAAACCTCCACATCTCAGCCAATGAGAAGTAACCACAAGCCTGAAATCTCCTTCTCCTCCAAACCTTCATTCAAACTCCTCCTCCCAACTTTTTCTTTTCCTCTATAAAAGCCTGACCCTTCCTTCATTCCTAGAGTTGCCTATGGTTTGCCATAGTTTTCATGTTCCAAATTGCATTTCTATTCCCAAATTAACTCATTTTGCTCGTAAAATTGCCTTTATTTTTAAGGCTGACATTCCCCATTCTTTGGTGAGAAAATAGGATTGATGAACTAACTTTTATAAAAACATCAGCTTCTCTACACTGATGGAAATAATGGGACAGAATTCATGGCTTATATGGTGTGATTCTGCACCTTGTTTTTATAAATCCTAACAGTTTTACTGCTAAATTTACATTTAAATTAAAATGGAATTAAGACTAAAAAACTTCTGAAAAGAAGTACTTTAACATTCTACATACTTTGTGTATTCGGCCACCATTAATACTTAAGGAGTCTTTTAAAATACTGCTGATGTCTATATATTTAAGCTCTGCTTAATTAAAATAACTATCCATTTAAATTAAAGACTTCTCCTATGAACTCTTATGCTTGAAGAGTATAAAGTTTAAAAATTATACTAACAATTTTTAATTAGCTGATACTTTCCTCAGACAGAATCTTGAATTTTACAGGAATGAACTTGTAACAAAAAGGCTTTTACAGGATTTAGGCCTCTCAGCCTAAATGAATATAAAATAGTCTGACATTATCTGTAATATTAAACACTGCACTTTGCACTCTATATATACAGATTTATAATTCTTTCAAAACCCTTGGAAGTTAGATGTGTTTCTCAATTCAGAACTTTGGGTTTTAGAATACAATACATATATAGCATTTATTTCTTAACAGCAGCAGGATCTGTGCTAGCATTCCCTAATTAAATATATTAATATTTCTGCAGCAAAACATTTGGACTTCATATTGTATTAGTCTTTAGAGACCTCCGGATTAAATAAACTCCTTTGACTCCTAAAAGCCTATAAGGCAGATATCATTATTATCCCAAGAATTTGATCAGCATGATGTGCCAAGCTTCTCGTATTTGTAATAGTTAAGGGTATTTTGTTTCTCTGTAATTACCTGGATTTAAAAAAAAAAACACACCACCTTCAACACAAATCATGACAACCTGCTTATATTATCTTCTATAAGAAGAGGTTTGTATTCCTAATAGGCTTTCCTACTTAAGAAACTGATAACATTTTGACCTTTAAGAATATGCTTTCCCAGCCCACATACAAGTAGAATCAAACAATTCAACAACTTGCACATTTTCTGCTTGTCAGACAGGTGGCTAACAAAAATACTCACCGCACACCCAACTCATAAACCTGAAGAGGCAGTTATAGCATGGCAGCGGAGTCTGACAGGCCTGGGTTTAAATCCCTGCTCCATCACTTATCAGTGGAGTAAATTTGGGCAAAGAACTTAACTCTGGACTCATTTTTCTGAGATATACTAAGATGTTATCACATACTTCACAAGGCTGTTATAAATGAGGTAGTGTATATATAGCACTTAGTGACACCTGGCCCACAAAATGTTTTAGTACAGAATAGCTACCACTACTACTGCCCTAACGGGTTAGCAACCTATAGGATTTTAGCTGTTTTGGAGGGCAGGAAGTAGATAGGTAGAGGTAGGAAGAGAGACTAAGAGCTAATTTCAGAAATAGGGGCGCCTGGGTGGCTCAGCTGGTTGAGTTTCCGACTTCAGCTCAGGTCATGATCTTGCAGTTTGTGGGTTCAAGCCCCGTGTCGGGCTCTGTGCTGACTGCTAGCTCAGAGCCTGGAGCCTGCTTCAGATTCTGTGTCTGCCTCTCTCTTTGACCCTCTCCTGCTCATGTTGTCTTTCTCTCTCTCTCAAAAACAAGTAAATCATTAAAAAAAAAAAATTAGAAATCATAAGGATGGTCCAAACAGTAACATCTGGGAGTAAAGCAGTATTTCCAATCTGCCCACAAGTTCCCAGACATTTCCAAAATCAAATCTCTTGGTGTAAAATGAACCTACAATAGAATATGCATAGTTGGAAACAAAGGAAACCAAATCAGTGTTGATGGTCTCTTATTTACAACTACTTATAACTCTTTTTGGCATAGATAGCATGATTTTGTCCTTTTTTAAGCTTTATTATCATCTCTCTTTGGTTCCTCTGAGCCACAGATAACTGAAATCCATATTCTTATGAGACTACATAGAAGCAGGTATGAATGGCTAAAAGTAAACTTCTTTAGAGCTGGTTACAAAGAAAAATAGCTCTCCTAACAAACCACTCACCTACTCAGAAATTTTCTGAATTATTTTTGGAAATGTAATAGCTACAAGTCAGAGAAATGCACACTAATCTGGACAAGATACCAATACAATTAGTAGATCTGCATTAGGCAGATCAGATGGTAAATTAATAGGAAATACTGCTCTGAATCAGTGATGTATCACAGAGATCAATGACCTAATCTGATATGTAGATAACTGGGGAAAAAGAAGAGGAAAGTAAAATGGGTAGGGAAGGCCAAACAATATTTAAGTTATTGAACTAAATTAAAATTTCTATGTATTCATATTAATGTAGTAACATATCCTCGTTTTAAATGTTCGAAATTTATAGAAATATATTTATAAGACAGTCCAATTTTCTCCCTTGTTCTACACAGCCTCAGGAAGACCATAATCATTCAATATTCTGAAGTTAGTGAATGTCATAAATCTAAGAGATGAATATTTTTTTAAAAATGTAGTTATCAATGCAAACCATTTTTCTCGCCATTTACATATAAAGACAGAGAGAACCAACTATTTTTTAAAGTGGACTATAATTACCAATGCTGAAGACTGAACTTTCTTATAGCTGGCAACCAACTCTGAATGAATTAGGACACAAGGCAGAAAATTATCAAAACTGACTCTTGATGTTTAAACCTGTGATACAGCCACCTAAACAGATTACTTGACAGAAGAGTTCAAAGTAGATTATCCCATTCAAAATACTTTGAGGACAATGTGAGGATTCTGGGAAGTCATCAGGTGCAAATGATTATAAAATTCAGGAGAATAAAGAATTTAAATTAAGGTGAAAAAATGTATTCCAGGACTAATCCTTGAGAAGGAAAGTAAGAAATACTAAGAGAAAAAAATGTACCTTCTGAACAAAAAGTTAACTGGAACACTAAAAAAAAAACAAATTTAAGAACTGAAAATGGAAGTCTAGAGAGACCAATTAATAGCTGAGAATACAGAGAATAAGGATAAAGAGATTCTTAATCGAAATTGAAGGTTGCTGTTATTTTTTAACTTCCTGGAGGCTTATAAATTCTCATTATCTAGAAAGGTGACAGAGAAACTGTACTCCAGAGTGGTACCTTATGCAGCAGTCTAATTCACTTCTCCGAAGTCCCTTCTTTACCCATAAATCCAGTGTACTTGATTGGACCAGATCCATTTTATAATATAGTCATGTATATTAGGAACTCCATTTGGCTCAGCAAAATCCTGAATCCCAAACATTAAGCAAATCTAGTCAACAGATAAGCATACTTTAGATACAGTGTATCCCTTTAAAGTACAAGCAAAACTAGTACTCAATTGTTTTTAAAAACAGCATCTATTATATAGTATCCTTGCTAAGAAAGGAAAAAGTTGCCCACTGGCAGCAAAAACATTTCTTATTTATAATCATGGACTTCTAACTCTAAGACTCTAAAGATTACTTACAATTAAAGAAACTACGACAAAGAAAGGTTAAACCTATTGAAGATTAGAAAGCTACCTGGCAGAGATTTGCTGGAGCTAGGATTCTTGTCTCTGGTGTAGTGCCGTGTGTGTGTGTGTGTGTGTCTGTGTGTGTGTGTGTGTGTGTGTCTGTGTGTGTGTGTGTGTGTGTGTGGCAAAGCCTCCCGACCCCTTGGTACTGAGAAACTCTGACATACAGAATACTAAAACTACTATCCAGTTTCCTCAAGAAGAAAATTTTAGAAATTCATACAAGCAAGAACTTAATTTTATCTTTTCCTTTAATGCTGAAGAACAAAAAAAGGAGTCTGTAGCTCTAAGTGGGCAGAAGGATAAGTGAAAACTCCCAGGCACTTACACAAGCTTGTGTGATCTGGGCAGGGTTGGCTATCACCCCACCACCATTTTCCTCATGAAACCCACTACACTTCAAGTCAAACCACCAGATGGAAGGGACTGAATTCCCACTCAGAAGCTGGACTAACGGATGATTTGCCTCCTGTTCACTCTATCCTCAACTAGGAAGGCACAGAAATGCCCTGCCACATTGTGAGACCTGAGAGAGACACCAACCTCTACGACAGTACAGTTAACAAATATGGTCAGAAAGCAAAGTCAGACCTACGTGTCATCAATGGCCTATATTTGTAACAGCTTAGACTGCAAAGAATTTTAATCATAAAACACTATTTTTCTGTCTCAAAACAATTTATAATGAGTTCCATAATTCTTTCATGAATGTTAATTTTCTCTCTGCTTTGAAGTTAATGATCATATCTTTACTTTTTATATTCCCATGGTATCTATTTACTCTAGAAACAAAGTACATACTAAATATACACCTGTTAACTTACTTTCTCAGCAGCTACCCTAAACCACTGAAACCAAAGTGACCATGTGGACATGAGAAGGGAAATGTTCCAAGAAAAAACTACAGAAAAACAAAAACAAAACAACAAAACCCAAACCAAACCAAACTACCAGTTATTTCAGGACTCCTGATGTGGCAAGAAAACAAAAACAAAAGACAAAAAAAAAAAACCCTGCAAGGAGAGTTGGGCTTTCCTATATCAGTCTTTGGCCCAATTTCACAGATTATCCTTCAGCATAGATAAATTTGCAGCATGATAAACTCAGGTTCTATGTTTTATACAGGAATTTGGTAAGTAAGGACCAAAATCCCAGTGTAATTACAAATATTTCCCATATAACCAAACAGGAAATCCTTGTGATAATTTCTCAAAGTTCTCATTAAAAAACATAAGAAAAAGGTAAATAAACCAAACAACTTCATAGAAAAATTGTATTTACAACTCCATCCAAAAGCAGTTTTTAAAAGCAAACAATGTAACACTTGAAAAAATCTATGCTCACCCAAAATTGTCAAGTCTAATAAATTATTAACATAATACTTCATCAAAAATAAGGCAATAACCCAAGATATCCATTAATGATTTCTCCACTTCCATAACTAGGTAGAACTACTCTATCTAGTAGCCAATTCCATTTCAGCTTGTCTGAAATCCTTAAGGACAAAGTGATAAAATAGGATCTTCGTTCTTCATTAGACTCTTAGAACACTTGAAGGAAAATAATTTCTAAAGCACAAAGAGGTAAAGAGGTATAACCTTTGAAAAAGATACTCAGTGTTCAAAATTCAAGAATGAAATATTAATACACAATGGGCATTAGGTGATTATATGCAATACAGTGATAACAAATTAATTTATTTAGTACTTTTTCCATTCCATATCATCAGGAGGATTGATTTCAACTTTTCTTTTACCTACATCAGACCAGTTGGTACTCAAAACTGTACCACCAGACTCCATCTGCAATAGAAATAAAAATAGATTAATCTCTGGACCATATAATCAAAATAGTACTTTTCTAAAAATGTTCCAAGCATAGAGTTACAAATATAACTCTATGTTTGGCTCAATATAAACACAAGATAGCATTTTCATTTAATCTTAGGCTTTTCAGAGAAGTTAATCACCTACTGTAAAATCTAAAAAGGAAGCTCTAGAGTAAGTTAGAAGCATCATGTTCATACAGTGACTTATCTCCTTTTGCTAATCAGCACTGAGGTATAACGTGGAAAATCTACCTTCTGATGAAAATAAAATTGGCTCCCAAAGAAAACGAGTAACCTCTCTTGTTAAGGATAGTAAAGACCAGGCAAAATAAACTCTTTCTGTACTAGATGGACAGAACTTTAAGAGACCCTTCTTAAAGCTCTGTGACAATATATACCAGGAATGTGGATTTTTTTCAAATCACACACAGGTACTTAATATCAGTATCTCAGTAGAGAACTGGTTATCTATTTACCATCTACAGAATACACCACACACCAATAACCCTAGCATATTTATAAATACATTTTTAAAAACTTCCAGACATTTGTTATCTTAATGGAATAAAAATTCACTGACTTGGATCACAGCAAAAAATAATGTGAATTATTAAATCTAAACATTTTTACAAAGTCAGCTGCGCTGCTGGCAAATGTATAGTTACAAACTCTACTATTACACTAGAATCTCAATATAAAGCCATGCCCCACTCTGTCAAGTTCCCTTTGATGAGTTCCTTCGTGTGGGATGTTCTCCATCCCAGTTATTTTTTTCTATTCTTTAATTATCCTCTAAGCATGATCTATCACCATTTCTCTGTGGCCTCATCTGACCCTCATCAGGACTCTACCCTTGTAGGATTTGTACTCTGCATGAACATAATAACCATTAATACACACAGCACTACACTGTTAGAATTTTAAGGGTCTGATTTCTTTTATATCTGCTTCCCATCCTTGGTTCCAACTAAAGCTGAGAGCTCCTACAAGGCAAGAAACCTATCTTACCAATACTTATATCCTAGATCTAAGCACAATAGTTAGACACATGGTAGGTTTCAAATAAAATACTGATACCTATTTTTGTAAATGTAATATGTAGAAGCATGTGGGAATAGACCTATACTTGAATATATGGTGTAAAATGTGTGTTTTAAGTAACACCTTCTTTCATTAAGATATAAGTGTTTGTAAATATATGTTAGCAGCGTATGGAAAGAGTCCTGTGCTTACGTCATTGAACTACACTGTGTATAAATCGTCATTCAAATAACATCTTCTCTCGTTAACATAAACCCACTAACACCCTAAATCCCAATCCTAGTCCCTAAACCTAACCCTAAAACCCTAACACTAACCCTAACTCTAACCCTAAATCAAACACTCTGGAGAGTTCTCTAAACTTCAGGATACTGAGAACATACTCTCACCTTGGCCATAAACCCTAAACTAACCCTACATCTGAGTAAAAAAAAAAGAAAAAGAAGTGATACATATATGCACAGATGTATGTATATATGGAAATCCTGCCATTAACAATGACATGGATGGAGCTAGAGAGTAATAAGCTAACTGAAATAAGTCAAAAACAAATACCACATGATTTCAGTCATGTGGAATTTAAGAAACAAAATAAAGGAGCAAAGGGGAAGAAGAAGAAAAAAAGAGGCAAACCAAGAAACAGTCTCTTAACTGTGGAGAACAAACTAATGTTACCAGAGGGGAGGTGGGTGAGAGCGTGTGCTAAACGGGTGATAAGGATTAAGGATGGACACCAGGTATTGTATGGAGGTGCTGAACCACAATTTTGTACACCTGAAACTAATACTGCATGTATGGTAACTGCAATTTAAATAAAAACTTAAAAAAAAAAAACCTGATGAAAAAGAACAAAATACTCCTAAGAAGACTACAGAAAGCAGATTTAGTTTGAAATCTGATCATATTACTGATGACATGTTTCCCCATATCATGCAATTTAGCATTTCCCTCTGATTATTTTATATATGCTGGTCTTTCTGGCCCAATTAAACTGTGAGATCACAGATCTATTTTGTTTGTTTTCCCACAAGGACTTGGTTATGTCCTAGGTTAACGCTGCCAAAGGGTGGTTTGTTTTATGAGTGTAGATGGTTCAATTACTACTAACAAAGCCTCGTATGAAAATGGATGCAGATTCTACAATCTCTGAAATTTTACACACTGCTATTCCGTCCAGCACACTTTTAAAAAAGTCAATACTGAAACGGACTTCTCTTCCTGGGGACACAGTTTCGATGTACTTTAGCCGATTGTTCCCACAAAATACTACTAAAAATCTCTCACATTATACATATGTAAACAAACATAAGAAAGCTCTAAAAGATGAAGGAAAGTAAACAGATCAGCTAGGGACCTTCGGAGCCAACGAACAACACAACATGGCGGTGAGTCTCTGGGTTTTCTTTTTGGTGTCATGTCCTATAGTTGCTGCTGAAGACGCTGAAAACACTAAGAAGCACATACAAATAAAGCAACAACAAACACCTGATTTCTCTAACAAGAAAATGAGGAAAGACAAAAAGAAGCTTAGGAAGATAGAAGTTTTAGACTATAATCGCTCTATTGCAGCTAACCACCACAGAAAAAACTATGGCTCCATCCCCACCCAAGGCCTGCAAAGCCTAGACTTCCACCCATGCTGGGCTACCATGAACCCACCTCCTCTGACACCTGTGGGGTGAGTGGAAACCACACAGATGTAATATCTATCCCATTCCCAGCAGTGACAAGGGGATGCTGGGATGTCTAAGGAGGCTGATTAGGCTACCTTGGTTTCTACTTCCACCTAGCAATAATGAAGCCAGAGTGGTTGGGAGAGAAAGTCAACTGAAATGGAGGGTTGAAATAAGATCCAGTCTCATAGCAGAACATGAAGTGTCCAGGTTTCAAATGAAAATCACTTGTTGCTGGGGAAAAAAACACCAAGAACCAGGAAAATTTCACACATTTTTTTTTAAGAAGCAATCAATAGATTCTAACATTGAGATGACAGAAATATTAAAATTACCTGACAAAGATTTAAAGTAGTCATAGTAAAAATGCTTTAACTAGAAGTCATGAAGGGTCTTGAAAAAAATGAATAGAAAAACTCAGCGAAGAAAAAAAAGACACAAAGAACAATCAAATACAAAGTTTTACAATTAAAACTACAACTGAAATAAAAAGCGGATAGGCTAAAGAACAGAATAGAAGGCACAGAGAAAAGAACCAGTGAACCTGAAATCAGGACAATATAGATCACCTAATCTGAACAACAAAGAGATAAAAGAGATAAAATATAAAAGAGATAAAATGAAGATAGTCCCCGGGATGTGTGAAAACTGTATAACAAAGTTATTTAACATTTATATTATCAGGTTCCAGGAAGAAGACAAAAGAGGCAGAACTAAAAAAATACTCAATAAAATAATGGCTGAAAATTTCCCAAACTTGTCAAGACACATAAACCTACAGATTCAACAAATCCCAATTAGGATAAATCCAAAGAAACCATTGCTGACAGACAATCTGTCATAAGCAGCTCTAAAAGAATGCTTAAAGAAAGTTCTCTAAAGTAAGAAAGAACAAATGACAGAACCTTAGAGCATTACAAATGAAAAAAGATAACAACGGGTAAATATAATAGAATTTGTTTTTTCTCTTGAGCTTTCTAATTATGTCTGATGGTTGAGTGAAAATATAACACTGTATGATGTGGTTCTAAATGTATATAGAGGAAATATTTGTAAAAATTATAAATGAGAAGGGTAAAGGAGAGGTGAAATTTCTATACTTCACTCACACTAACAAGAAAAATGACACCAGTAAACTATGATAAGCTATGTATAATACAGCTAGTGTAATATCCAGAGCTACCACTAAAAATGCTATATAAAGACGACACACTAAGAAATATAAATAAGTCAAAATGAAACCAAAAAGGAGTCAAAAGTACTCACAGGAAGATAGGAAAAACAAAACCAAAATACAGAACAAAAATAAAATGGTACACTTAAAGTCCTAACATATCAAAAATTAAGTGTAAATGATCTAAATACATCAATTAAAAGACAGTGACTGGCATAAGAGATTAAAAAATATAACCCAACCATATGCTGTCTCCAAGAAACTCACTTCAAAATAGTAAGAGTCAATCAATTTAAATACAATATAGATAGGTTGGAAATAAAATAACGGAACAAGATACATCATGCAAAGATTAATCAAAAGACAGAAGAATTGGCTACTCTGATATCAAAGAAAATTACCAGAGCTAGAGAATGACATATATGTATGTTTAAAAAAGGCCAATCCACCACAAAGATACAGTAATACTAAATGCATATGCACCAAACAGAGCTGAAAAATATGTGAAGCAAAAATTGACAGCACAATAAGACAAAATCAGCAAGGATACAGAAGATTTCACAAGACTATCAAGATAAAATATAAAAAAACAAAAAGATAAAATTGAAACTTGTAGAACACTCCTCCCACCAATAAAATATACCTCATTTTCAAGTAAAACACATACTTGAAATAAACCAAACGCTAGTCAATAAAATGAAGAATGTAAATCATAAAGTACATAGTCTCGAATCACGATGGAATAAAATTAGAAACCAATAATAATATGATAAGCAGAAAAATCTCCATAACACTTAGAAAGAGAACAACATACTTCTAAACAATCCACGTGACGATGTCTCAACTGAAATCAAAATACATATTCAACTGAATGAAAATATAACATTAGAATTTATGAGAGCTAAAACCCTGCTAAGAGGAAATTTATAGCATAATCACACAAGAGAAAACAAGAATATCAAATCAATAATCTAAATTCATATTTGAACAACCTAAAAAAGATAGCAAAATAAAACAAGCAAATATGAGAAAACAGCAGAAATGAATGAAATTTATAATTAAAAAAATGAAAAAAAATTGAAGTCAACTAAGAGCTGACTCTTTGGAAAAAAAATTCACTAACACTGACAAACCTCTACATTAAGACTGGGGGGGGAGGGAGGAGCCAAGATGGCGGAGAAGAAGGGAGCTCTGTAAACTCCGTCCGCCCCATCTATCAAACTGAGAAGGACATTGCTCTCATCTGCAAGAGCGGAAGGAGAAAATAAGGACTCCAGAAAGAAGAGAACCTCAAGGATACCTGAGTGAGTGAGTGCAAACTGGGGAGATTGGAAAACAGGCCAGCCTGAGACGGGCAGGGGAGGTGGGAGCCCCAGCCCAAGGTGGAGCAAGGGCGCGGAGCCCGAGTGACAAAGGGAAGAGACTGAGAGACTGAACATGCTCAGAGTACTGTCTCTGGGGAAGAGGTAAATAACACTTAACCGCGCTTGGAGAGAGAAGCTCACTCCATAGATAACTGCTGGGTAGCCAGAATCCCGAACCCAGGTGGTGCAAGGCAAGGAACAGCTTCCAGCCCTGCGCCATCTTGGCGAGGAGTCAGCGGCCACGGAAGCAGCAGTGTCAGGGGTGCTCACTTCGACCTCAGTTTTGGGAGTGGGAGCATGCAGTTCATTTCCACGGAGCATCTCGCCCCCAGCATTGGCCGTGCGAACTCTGAATCCCGGGTGCCAACAGGGAAAGGATAGCCCCCACTTCTGCGCTATCCTGGCAGGGAGCTGGCGGCAGTGGGGGCCTGGGCGCACGCTCACGCTGCAGGAGCTCCCAGCTCATTTCCAGCAGCTCCCAGCACCTCCAGCAACAGCTGCGCACTCATTCCTCCCCCAAGGCGATCGTGATCCCGCTGGGGGTTGGGTCTGTGGGTTGGGTTGGGTCTGTGACGGTGTGCACGCACTTCACCTCCTGCTGCGCATCTCACCTCAGGCAGGGGCAGCCTAAATCCCTGCCTGAGCCAAGACAAACCGATTCCTCCCCCTAAGAAGCCAGCCACCAAAGCAAATACATCTCATCTGTGGTAGCATAAAAGTGCATGGACTGGAACTCTGAACCGAGGTGGGCTTGGAAAATACAACTCGGTTCAACCGCGGCACAAAAAGATCGGATTCTTTAGAGTGGCCTACAGTGCGAAGTTCAGCGGAGCTTGGCGTGCCGCCTATCTAATCTCTGTAGATACCAAGGCAGAGTCTCTGAGAGCAGCCTCCCAGACCTACCACACCAAACCACGCCCATCCACGAGGAGGAGCTGCTGGGTTTTTTTTTTATAATTTTTCTTTTTCTTTTTTTCTTCCTTTCTTCTTTTTCTGTACGTATTTCTTATTACTATTACTTTTTTTTACTTAAATTTTTAAAAATTTTTACTCATTTTCCTTTCTCCCTTTTTTTACCTTCTTGCAATCCAGATATATTCTCCTATATCTCATCCCTACCTCTCCCCTCAACTGATCATACACTTTCAGACTGTCCACTGTCCTTTGTTGTCTCTGACCCCCTTTATTTATTTTTTCTTTTTTTTCTTTTCTTCTTCTCTACTTTCTGTCTCTTTCCTCTCCATTTTCTTTCCTTTCTTTCCCCCTTTTATGTGTTTGTTTGTTTGATTTGTCTGTGCATCTGTGTGTTACTGTTCCCTCTGTGCTTGTCTGTCTGTTTTCCTTCTTAGGGCTACACTAAGAAACAAACCAAAGTGTACATGACAGCAATTCCCAAATATTGCTGAGCAGGGAAATAAAATATTCAAAGCCACAACAAGAGAAACTGAGAGACACCATTAATAGAATATTTCCTGAAATGACGCCCTGAACACTCAATAAGCCTGCTTTAACAGAGAAATATTAATAGGTGCACAGTGCACAACGAGCTTTCTAAAGGTGAAAAGAGACAGAAAACTAGCAAAAATGACAAAACGAAGGAACTCTCCCCTGAAGAACCTCCAGGAAGAAGTCTCAGCCACAGAACTGCTCAAGGCAGATCTAGACAACATACTGGATCAAGAATTTAAAAAACCTGTCATAAAATTAATTGCTGGGGTTGAGAAAAGCATCAAAGAATCAACTGAGACAATTACTAGGTGCTTTGAAAATAGGTGTGATGAGTTAAAAAAGGCTATAGATGAGGTGAATAACAAACTGGAGGCAGCCACCTCAAGGAATGACGAGGCAGAGAGAAGAATAGGTGAATTAGAAGATATAGTTATAGCAAAAGAGGAAGCTGAAAAAAAGAGAGAGAAATTGATCCAGGAGCAGGAAAGGAAAATTCGAGACCTGAGTGATACAATCAAACAGAACAACATCCGTATCATAGGAATTCCTGAAGAGGAAGACAGAGAGAAAGGTCCTGAAGGGATACTAGACCAAATTATAACTGAGAATTTCCCAAATCTGGGAAAAGAAATAGACATTCAAATTCAAGAGGCACTATGAATCGGCCTTCGGCATGACATATCATAGTGAAACTGGCAAAATGTAATGATAAAGATAAAATTCTGAAAGCAGCTAGGGAGAAAAGGGCCCTCACATACAAAGGGAAACCTATCAGAGTGGTTACAGACCTATCTAATGAAACTTGGCAGGCCAGGAAGGAATGGCAGGAAATCTTCAATGTGATGAACAGAAAAAACATGCAGCCAAGAATCCTTTATCCAGCAAGCCAGTCATTCAAAATAGAAGGAGAGATAAAAGTGTTCCCAAATAAACAAAAATTGAGAGAATTCATGACCACCAAACCAGCCCTACAGGAAATCCTAAGAGGGACTCTATGAGGGAAATGTTGCAAAGAATTTAAGGTGCCAGAGACACCACTATAAACATGAATTCTAGGGAGAACACAATGACTCTAAACCCGCATTTCTCAATAATATCTCAATAACACTGAATGTAAATGGACTGAATGCTCCAACCAAACGACACAGGGTAGCAGAATGGATAAAAAAAACAAAACCCATCTATCTGCTGTCTACAAGAGACTCATTTTTGACCGGAAGACACCGTTAGGTTGAAAGTAAAGGGACGGAGAAATATCTATCATGCGACTGGAAGCCAAAAGAAAGCTGGAGTAGCCATACTTATATCAGACAAACTGGACTTTAAAGGCAGTAAAAAGAGATGAAGAAGGACATTATATAATAATTACAGGATCTCTCAATCAGGAAGAGCTAACAATTATAAATATCTATGCGCCAAATTCAGGAGCGCCCAAATACATAAAACAATTAATCACAGAAAGAAACAATCTTATTGACAAAAATGTGCTAATTGCAGGGGACTTTAATACTCCACTGACAGCAATGGATAGATCAACCAGACAGAAAATCACTAAGGAAGCAGTGGACCTGAATGACACATTGGAACAGATGGAACTGATAGATATATTTAGAACTCTGCATCCTGAAGATAGGAAATTCACCTTCTTTTCGAGTGCACATGGCACATTCTCCAAGATAGATCACATACTGGGGCATAAAGCAGCCCTCCATAAGTATAAACGAATAGAGATCATACCATGCACACTTTCAGATCACAATGCTATGAAACTTGAAATTAACCACAGGAAAAAGTCTGGAAAACCTCCAAAAATGTGG
>PJEM01003994.1:0-166382 GCA_004023845.1 Helogale parvula
TTAACAGGTTAAGTACCAACTAGTTAATCACCTAATTTCACAGCTATCTGAAGTGGCAATCGTTATATAGCAGCTTATCTATGATACATTCAAGATACATGATACAATTTATTACTTGCCTATAAGCTAAAACACAGCCTGCTTAATACCTTTACTTAAATTCCACCTCTATACTACAGTATACTTGAGGTCCATGCAGCAAAGTAGCCACCTTTTATGTAGGAAATGGATGATTAAGTCTTTGGTGCTGTAAAAGCAACTTCATTTAAACATAACCACTCCCACCACCATAAAAAGAAGAGGAAGAAAAAAAAAAGTAAAGAAAATAATAAGGGAAAAACCCAAGACACACCCCCTAGGGGGAAAAAAAAACCCAGCATGTAATTCCTGTCCTTGACAGAATGTATTAAATAAGCAAACACCACCAACAAGCAAAACAAGTACTACAATGTAAAAATATTAAAAAAAAAGAAAACCCTCTCACGCATAAATGAAAGATTGCACACATAGAACTCATATCTTTTCAAGCTTCAGTAGTAAATATTTTGCTACTATGTATTAAATACTGCATGGTTTACCCAGGCTAAGATGCATACGTATTTATACACTCAAGTTTGCGGTGTAGATAGATAACGTTTTAAAATTTTAAGTTTTTACTTTGAGTTCTACAATTTACATCTCGTTTTTGTTGGGGGACAAAATGATGAGGTACAAAGCTGGTGATTAACATCTCTAGAATTTTGAGGGCCTCCTGGGTGGCTCAGTCAGTTGGGCGGCTGACTTCAGCTCAGGTCATGATCTCACTGTTCTTGAGTTTGAGCCTTGTGTTGGGGTCTGTGCTGACAGCTCAGAGCCTGGAGCCTGCTTCAGATTCTGTGTCTCCCTCTCTCTACCCCTCCCCTACTCATGCTCTCTCTGTCTCTCAAAAATAAATAAGTATTAAAAAAAATCTTTTTTTAATCTCTAGAATTTTGAGATTCAAGTGCATTTTACAAATGAATCGAATTTCCAATCTACTGCAATTGTAAGGGAGATTTTTTATTTTATTTAAAATATATATTTTATCTTAGAATGTGAGGAAAAATACTTTTTATGTTTGTTATATATTCTTACACTTTATGGCATCTATAAGTTCTAAAAGTTTCAATTTCTCTTCTTGGATTTTCTAGGTTTATTATCTTCAGATAATGATTTTTTTGTTTTTTTTTTTACTTTTTACATATGTACCTTTAGATGTTCACCAGTTGACTGTCTTCTTTGGGCCCCTATTTTTAAATCCTGTACACATCTTTGAATGTGAAGAATATGAGAGTAAAAATCAGTTTTTAAAAGCAACCTTATGGAGGCGCCTGGGTGGCTCAGTCAGTTAAACGTCCGACTTTGGCTCAGGTCATGATCTCACGATCAGTGAGTTTGAGCCCCACATTAGGTTCTGTGCTGACAGCTCAGAGCCTGGAGCCTGCTTCGGATTCTGTATCTCCCTCTCTCTCTGCTCCTCCCATACTCATGCTCTGTGTCTCTCTGTCTCTCAAAAATGAATAAATGTTTAAAAAATTAAAAAAAGGAACCTTATATATTTTGATTGAAAAATATTGATTGGAATTCATATATTTTTCAAAAAATTAAAAAATATTAGCCTTGTCTCATCTTCAGTATTTTATTCCTTTATATGCTAAAATATATTTTATTTAGCTCCATTTAAATATGTATGGGATATTTATAACATATATTTTCATAAATCATGTCTGGTTGTATGGCTGTATCTTTTTTTCTTTTCACTGTGAAAGTTCTGAAGTCCTCATCAAAAGCTAGAAAATGCAAATACTAATATTCCTCTTTTAGGTACCAATATAACCAATTATTGTATTGTCTAATTTATGTAATAAAACATTTTTAAAAACCATTAGGATGTACCTGGGTAACTTCCAACTCCATCTCAGCGCAGACTTTCTGCTTTGTTTTGTTTTTTGTTTAAGTAAGCTCCATGCCGAGCATGTAAATAAAGAACTTGAACACACAACCCAGAGACCATGACTGAGCTTCGTGACCTGAGCGGAGATCAAGAGGCAGATGCGTAACCAACTGAACCATCCAGATGCCCACAGCTCAGATCTTGATCTCAGAGATATGAGTTTGAGCCGTGTGTTGGGCTCTATGCTGGGCATGAAGCCTATTTGAAAGCAAATAAATAAACAAACAATCATATATTAAGTTTTTTTCAAATTGGAGATGTTTTACATACCTTCATATAACACTGTTTAACAGTTACTGATAAATAAGCGAATAAGAATATTATTTAAACTAGATATACTTATGTTAGAAAAACTTAGTATTTAAATGAATTTTTTTGAAAATTCACATCTCTATCTTATTTATACATTTAGCACCATAATTTCTACTTCCAGAGATACTGTGAGTCATGAACCATAAAAAATGTCAAGCTTTTTCTAACTATGCTGTCACACATGCTATTCTCTCTAGTTGAAAATTTACTCCCAAAAAACTTCACATAGCTTTAACCACTTCTGGTTTCAAATTTCCAATAAATTGTATCTTTTCAGAAAAATCTTTCTAACAAACATGCATAGGATTTGTATCTTCATCCTATTTTTTATCCTTCTATTATATATTTATTGAAAAAAAAAACAGGTTTTGTATTAGATTTCCTAAAGTCTTTCTCTTATCTTATAGCCCAGACTTTTCTTTTCGAGTGGTTTCCAAGGTAAGAAAAATTTCTCTGTCTTGGAAAGGGATTATAAGGGTAACTGACCTTTATCCAGCATGGCCTGTGAGATAATTACTAGGTACAGAACCAGAAATGAATGGGACGGAACTTAAACAAGGAGGTTGATTTCCAGGGTCAGCTGGTTCTGGAATCTTAGCTTCTTACAGTTTTCCTTTCTAACTGCAAAATAAACACAACACACGTGTACAAACTTCCCATTTAAAATTGTGATTTTACTGTTTGTTTTCTGAGATAGGAAGAGAGAGACAGCAGGGGCAGGGGAGGGGCGGAGAGAGGGTGAGACACAGAATCCGAAGACAGGCTCCAGGCTCTGAGCTGTCACCACAGAGCCGGATGCGAGGCTCGATCCCACGGACCTTGAGATTATAACCTGAGCTGAAGGATTCTTAACCGACCGAGCCACCCAGGCACCCCTGATTTTAACTTTTTAACTTAAAAGAGTAGATGTCAAGCTTTCCCTCTGTTTTCTCTAGAATTTTTATAGTCTAAGGCCTAATATTTAAGTCCTTAATCTATTTTCAGTTGATTTTTTTGTGGGTAGTGAAAGATAGGAATCTGATTTCTTTTTTCTTTTTTCTTTTATTTTCGCATGTGGATAGCCAGTTTCCCAAGACCATTTGCTGAAGAAACTCTCCTTTTCTTGTGTGTCCTTTGCACCCTTGTCAAAGGTCTGCTGACTATATTGGAATGGTTTGCTTCTAGGCTCTCTTTTCCTTCCATTTTTCCATTATGTCTGGCTTCATGCCTGTATGGAATCGTTTTAATAACTGAAGCTTTTTAATATATTTCAAAACCAAGGAATATGAGGTCTCTGGTTTTGCTCTGTCTCAAGGTTGTGTTAGCTGTGAGGTCTTCTGTGGTTCCATATGAATTTTAGGATTGTGTTCATACTTATGTAAAAAATGCCATTGGGAGTTTGATGAAGGTGACATTGAATTTGTAGATTGCTTTGGGTAGTATGGGCATTTTAACAATATTAGTTCTTCTAATCCATGAAGACAAGATGTCTTTCTTTTGATGCATCTTCTTTAATTTCTTTTATGAATGTATTATCATTTTCATTGTACAAGTTTTTTACTTCCTTAGTTATTGTACTCCTAAGTATTGTATTCTCTTTGATGCTTTTAAAAATGAGAGTGTTTTCTCAATGTTCTTCTTGAAGTTTATTTATTTATTTTGAGAGGAGGGGGAGGGAGCGAGGGAGGGAGAAGGAAGAAGGGGTAGAGAGAGAGGAAGAAAGAAAATCCCAAGCAGGCTCTGTGCTGTCAGGACAGAGCCTAATGTGTGGCTGGAAGCCAATAACCTAGAGATCCTGACCTGAGCAAAACCAAGAGTTGGATGCTTAAATGACTAAGCCACTCAGGCATCCCATTCTTAATTTTCCTTTTAGATTGTTTGTTTTTAGTATATAGAAACACAACTTATTTTTGTATGTTGATTTGTATTTTCTGACTTTACTGATTTCATTTATTTCTTGACTCATTGTTTTATTTTTTTCCACCATTCCAAGAAAGAGACAGAGAGAGAAAGACAGTACCACCTTTCTGCCCAAAGTCTTCATAGGTTTTCTGTTTCACTTGGAATATAGTCAAGAATCTCTATGTCTATATAACACAGCTAGTCCAAATGGCAAGGTGCTGAAAATTTAGTAGAAATATATATACCTACCTACATACACACATAGGTATACATATATGTGTGTGTGTATGTATGATCCCCTTAATAATTTTTTAAATTAATTACATATCAAAATTATTTTTGCGACATTACATTAATAAAATTTATTATTAAAATGAATTCCATCTTGTTTTGATTATGTATTTAATGTGGATACTAGACATTTAAACTTATGCATATTCCTCATCTCACATTTCTACTGGACATCAGTGCTGTGCGCAGCCACTCATTCACCCATATACAGCCTCTTCTGTTACCACTTTCCTCCTTGCTTATTCTACTCTGCCCATGGTGGCCCCCATGCTGCTCAGATATTTCAGGTCCATATTCAGGGTATGGGACGTTCCAGGGTCTATCTCTAAGAAACATCTAAATATTCTTTAGACAAATCATACTATAGGTATAGGAGCTATTGTGATGAATAATCCAAAATAACTTCAGCATGTTTTAAGCATTAAAGTATTTTAGCTTTTTTATTTTTTATTTGTTTAATTGTAGAGAGCGAGAGACAGGGTGTGAGTGGGGGTGGGGCAGAAGGAGAGAGAGAGAGGGAACCTCAAGCAGGCTCCAGGCTCAGGGTGGAGGACATTCCAGAGCTGGACCCCAGGACCCAGGAATCATGACCTGAGTGGAAATCAAGAGTTGGACAACCAACTGACCCAGCCATGGAGGCACCCTTAGAGTTTTTTAGCTTTTTAAAATTTATGAAATGTATTCCTGAGATTTTAGTGTACTCAATTTTAAGAGATATAGTACATGCTGCCCAAATATTGCTTGGGAATATTTGTTAGATGTATGACCAGTGAAACATACATGACCCATGTATCACCTGAAATAGATGCAAGGTCATTATGTAATTATAGACTTCTGAGCATGTTCTGTAATTAGGTCAAAACGAAGCAAAATAAAATATAGCTAAGTAAGCATTCTGAGGCTTTTTTGCTTTGCCTCAAATAAATTCCTCTGTGTACACTTTTACTGCAATGATCAGAAACATGTTGATTATATTCCATACTGAAAAGATGAATTAAAGCCTCCTATGGATGCAGACTAATTTAGGGAAAAAAAGAAGAGACTTCCAAAAATAATTTGATATGCAAATAATGAAGCCTTTCAAATTCCTTATTTATAAGATAAAGATTAAAAGAGCACTTTCAGGATACTTCTCAATTAATGAGTTCTTAAAATTATTATTAAAATTATTATTATCAACAGCATAATCCTCATTAAATTGGACTTTTCATTCCATAAAAGCAAATACAAAAATCATGCTAATTTGTGATGAGAAATGCAAATAGAACAATAAGCCATTTAAAAAGACAAGCTTCTGGGGCACCTGGGTGGCTCTTTCAGTTAGAAAGTAAATAATGTGTTGAATTTCTCATGATCTTTATGTGTAAATACATACTTCTTATTGTGATTTTTAGGAACATCTTTCATTTTAAACTCTTAATTCATTGGATATAGAACGTTTGCTTTTATCACAGTCTTAATACATATTTTTAATAGCATAAAAGTAATGTATATGTGGAAAGTTTAAAAAGCACATTATTGAATTTATTGGAGAATTGAAAATTCTATTTCACAAATCAGAGATAATCATTGTTAATATTATGATTATTCAGACAGGGAAACAGATCATATGGTGAACATATTTCATATTTGCATATCTGGATGCATTGCATATACAGATTTATGTAAAATGTATACTTCATTCATTTTTATTTTCGCTTATAAATTTGAAAATATACCCATATATAAAGACATAGAGGTGTATCTCATCTTATTCCCCTTCATTGCTCGTGTTTCACAAATATTTTTTTTTCTTACAAATTAAAGGACTGTGGGTACCCTGAGTGGAGGAAGTCTACGGCGCCATTTTTCTGGTAGCATTTGCTCACTTGGTGTTTTTGTGTTATATTTTGGTCATTCTTGCAATCTTTTGAACTTTTTAAGTCTTACTGTATTTGTTATGATGCCCCCTTTGTAATTGTTTCAGGGCACCATGAACTGCACTCACATAAGACACAGAGGACAACAAACTTAAGGGATGAGTTTTGTGTGTGTTCTGACTGCCCCACTGACAGGCTGTCCCCCTGTCTCTATCCGTCTCCTTGGGTTTCCCTATTCCCTGAGACACAGTATTAAAAAGAGGCCAGTTAGTAACCCTACAGGGGTCTCTAAGTGTTCATGTGAGAGAAAGGATCACATGTATCTCACTTTAAATCAAAAGCTAGAAATGATTAAGCTTAGTGAGGAAGGAGTGTCAAAAGTGGAGACACGCCAAAAATGGGCCTCATGTGCCAAAGAGTTAGTAAAGTTAAAGTTGTGAATATGAATGAAAAGTTCTTGAAGGACATCAAGAGTGATAGTCCTGTGAACACATACATGATAAGAAAGTCAAATAGCCTTATTGCTGATATGGAGAAAGTTTTAGTGGTCTGGAGAGAAGATCAAGCCAGCCACAAGGGTCCCTTAATCCAAAACCTAATCCAGTGAGGGGCCCTGACTCTCTGGGATTCTGTGAAGGCTGAGGGAGGTGTGGAAGCTACAGGAGAAAAGTTTGGAGCTAGGAGAGGTTGGGTCATGAGGCTTGAGGAATGAAGCTGTCTCCATAACATAAAAATGTACACGGTGAAGCAGCAAGTACTGATGTAGAGCCTACAGCAAGTTATCCAGAGGATCTAGCTAAAATCATGAATGAAGGTGGCCACACTAAACAACGCATTTTCAATGTAGATCAAACATCTTATATTGGAAGAAAATGCCATCTAGGACTTTCATACCTAGAGAGGAGACACCAGTGCCTGACCACAAAGCCTCAAAGGACAGACCGACTTTCTTGTTCAAGGCTAATTCAGTTGGTGACTTAAAGTTGAAACCCGTGATCATTTGCCACTGAAAATCCTAGAGTTCTTAAGAATTATGCCAGATTGACTCTGTCTATGCTTTATGAATAGAACAACAAAGCCTGGATGATGTCACATATGTTTACACTATGGTTTACTGAGTATTTTAAATCCACTATTGAGACCCAGGGCTTATAAGAGAAAATTCCTTTTAAGATACTATTTATCATTGACAACGTACTTGGTCACCCGAGAGTTCCAGTGGAGATGTACAATGAGATTAATGTTGTTTTCATGCCTGCTAACAGAGCATCCATTCTGAAGCTCATGGATCAAGGAGTAATTTCAGCAATAGCAGCCATAGATGGTGATTCCTCTGATGGATCTGGTCAAAGTAAATTGAAAACCTTCTGGAAAAGATTCACCGTTATCGATGCCAGTAAGAACATTCGTGATTCATGAGAAGAAGCCAAACTGTCAGCATTAACAGGAGTTTGGAAGAAGTAGATTTCATCCCTCATGAATGACGTTCAGGAGTTTACAACTTCAGTGGAGGAAGTAACTGCAGATGTGGTGGAAACCGTGAGCCTGAAGACGGGGCTGAATTGCTTTGAGCTCATGATAAATCCTGATTGGCTGGGGAATTGCTTCTTACAGATGAGCAAGGAATGTGATTTTTTGAGATGGACTCTGCTCCTGGTGAAGATGCTGTGAAGATAGTTACAGTGACAAGGAAGGATTTAGAATGTCTCATCAACTTGGTGAAGCATCAGCCAGTTTTGAGAGGATGACTCCAATTTTGGATGAAGATCTACTGTGACTAAAATGATATCAAACAGTATCACATGCTACAGAGAAATCGTTCATAGAAGAAAGAGTTACTCGGTCACCTGGGGGTCTCAATCAACTGAGCGGCCCACTTTGGCTCAGGTCATGATCTCATAATTCATGAGTTCGAGTCCTGCATTGGGCTCTGTGTTGACAGTTCAGAGCCCAGAGCTTTGCATTCTATGTCTCCCTCTGTCTCTGCTTCTTCCCCACTTGTGCTCTGTCTCTATCTTTCTGTCTCTCTCTCAAAAATAAATAGATGTTAAAAAAGTATTAAAAAAGAAGTAGTTAACCAGTGCAACAAGTTTTACTATTGTCTTATTTTGAGAAAGTGCCACAGCCATCCTTAACCCTCCACAATCACCACCCTGACCAGTCAGGAGCCCTCAACATCTAGGCAAGACCCTCTACTTACCACTCGCTGAAACCTCAGATGATGGTTAGCTTTTATTTTTGTAATAAATTATTTTTAAATTAAAGTATGTACATTTCTAAATACTATACTATTGCACATGTAATAAACTACAATATAGTGTCAACATAAGTTTCATGGGCACTGGGAGCCCAAAATATTCATTTGACTAGCTTTATTGTGGTCTTTGCTTTATTGTGGTGGTCTGGAACTGAATCTACAGTGTTCTGAGGTACGCCTATAAATCTTCCACTTAGTATTTTTTTTAAATATCTCTGCTGATAGGGGAAAAGTAAGTTACAGAAAACCTTATGGTAAAACTTAGGAAGAAAACTTACTTTTTGTCAGACAGATGGAAATGATTTCATATCTGCAAGATTAAATTTGGTACCTTTGCAATAAAACAACCAGAAAAAGCAACAGCTTTTTAAAAAGTGCAAAAGGATTTGCTTGACAGTTTATGAATTATAGTGCAGGTGTACGAAGAAAAATGTATACTTCCTTTATAAAAGCAGAAACTAAACAGGAAAATGGCTATTTCAGATTTTAAAAAATACATTATAAGAAAAAAATGTCTTCTATGACACAGTTTAGCTCTTAAACATGATTGAGGCATTCTTGACTCTTCCTTATCTGATGATATTGGTGATGACCATGGCGATTATGATAATAACAATAAAAATGAGAGGAAGGAGGGAAAAAGAAGAAAAAGAAGGACACCAATATTAACAGTGTTTAGGGAGAATATTTTTCTAGTAAAAGAAGAGTAAAACTAGGTTTTACCATTTTATCCTGGTCACTAATTTTAATAATTTCTGAGACAGTCAGAGCCAACATGTCAGGTGTTCAAAGCAAGCTGCCGGTGGGGTCTACAAGGAAACCTAAATATAAAATCGCCATGTTATCATCTTGCTAATGGGTACCACTGAATTATTCAGCTCCAATAATAAAAAGGAATAAAAATCTGCCCTATATTTCTACATTATGATTCAGGATAGTAATTTACTTCTAATAACCAAGGTAAATGCCTTTTATTTTTCTCTGGAAGATTTTTTTTAATCTTCTGCTTTATTTGTTATGTCAAGAAAAAGGAGTGGAGTAACAGGAAAGGAATTAAGCTAGAGGCTCAAGATTTATCAAGTGGTTGGTGCTCTGTGTCATTCAGTTTCAGGACAGAGCTGTAGACCTAAGATAAAATTTAACATATATTTTCTGTTATAGATATAAAATCTGGAAGGCTAAAGAAAGTAGCTGGTACAAAAAAAAATGATAGATTCTTAGATGTCATCACAACGATTTTTGTTTTCCTGCTTCTGTGGTTTCTTTTTATTTTAGCCAATAGTGAGAATTGAGGTAAGGAGGAAGCAGAGGACACATCAAGGTAAACACTATACTAACCTATCATCTCCAAAGTATCTTCCAGAAAGCAGAGAGTATTCTCCAGGTAGTATTTAGAGCTTCTTGAACGAGTTGTTAGTTAAACTTTAGTCTTGTACATATCATTTTTATTTTCCATGTAAAAGACATTCATATGGTGTATATGTTTTTAGGTATATGCAGAGTTTATAGGAAGCATTCTGACAGTCCAATTAAAAAATATCATAATCACAAAATGGCTCATGGTACATAGTGGCTTACTTATATTAATCTACGTCCACATCAGTACTTCATCAATATTTATCTCTTGTATGGAGCCTATACAGTTCCAAAATGTGTACAGAGTATTTCGAATGGAAATATGTTACATAGAATTTGTATCTGAGTCTAAATATTAAATTTTACTTATGTAAAAAATAATATGCAAGTTTTCTCATAATGTTTAGATGCTGTATTAGTTTTCTAAGGCTACTGTAATAAAGTGCCACAGGCTGGATGGCTTAAACACAGAAAGCTCTTTTCTTACAGTTCTGGAGGATCAAAAATATGAGATCTAAGTGTTGGTAGGGTTAGTTCCTTCTGAAGTCTGTGAGGGAAAATATGTTCCATGCCTATCTTCTAGCTTAAGGTGGTTTTCTGGCAGTCTCTGATATTTGATTGGCTTTTAGATGCCTCATTCTACTTTCTTTTTCATATGCCATTCTAAATGTGCTTATCAGTCTTAGGTGTTCAAATTTCCCTCTCTTTATAAGGACCTGGTCTTACTGGATTAGGGCTCACTCTAATAACTTCAGCTTAACTGGATCATCCATCTGCAAAGAGCCTAGTTCCAAGTAAGGTCCCATTCTCAAATACTGGAGGGTAGGGCTTCAATATATTTGGGGAGACACAATTCAACTCATAACACATGTAGATTATGAAAGGTTCTCATTAAATTTTTGTTCAAGATGTTTGTTGTGAGTTGATACTTTGAGGATCCCTTTCTGACCTAGTCACTAAGTAATAATATATTCATTATTAAAATAACAGTCACATGATAAAAAGCACAACTAAAGGGACATAGCCACAACCAAATTCAGGATAGCTGTCTCTTTGGACCCCAAAGAGAAACACAAACATGAAGTAATTAGGTGAGAGTATGTGAAGGCTGATCCATCTCCATCAATAGCATTTGAGCAGAATAAACCTTCAGGCATACTTCAACACAGATTAGATACAGCTAGAGAGATAATTAATGTTTTAGATGGTGGAGCTAATGACAGTATCATAAATGAAGTAGTAATATTTCATTTATTACTATAGTATCAGATTAAGGTATCAAAATTATTATCTTTAATGTATTGATCATACGTAAGTTAATAAAATTATATGTGAAATTAAATGTATATAATTGAGCTTCTATACATAGCAAACAGGAAGAGGAGGTCAAATATGCATATTACGGTAAGTTAGAGGAAACTAAGGCCTCAGCCAGCACTATATTAATAGTTAGTGGATAAAAATTGTCTTAATGAAATTGCTCAGATTTAAAATGCACAGAGGAAAAATTTTTTAAAACTCAAATTAGTATCCCTCTCAAACCATGCCCTTTCTGTTCACACACACACACACACACACATGCACACACACATATGCACACACATGTACACACACACACATGCAGTAGATTCATGATCCTATATGCAAAAAATCCTAGGGAATCCCTTGTTCAATAAATATTTAATGCATACCTATTATGGCTAAATATTATTTTCAGCAACAGGAATGAAAAATTGTATTAAAATATTAGTTATCTGTGGTTATCTGACATTGTAACATTGAAAGGAAAGAAAAAACAGCAGGGCATTTGGAAATGATTAGGAGGATTCTGTTGTTGGGGTGGGAATGGGAAGGCAGGCCTGGTGGCACAGGGTGATTCAAGAAGGCCCCGCCTACTGGGAGGTGACATCTGAGCTGAGAGCCTGGAGATAGACTGCATTTTAGAATTAGCTGATCCTCTATGGGCTGAGGAAAGAATCACGTCAAGCAATGGAAAAGTCTTGAGTTTTTTACTTGACTTAAGACTATTAAATAACGACCAGTTCACTGAGTCGAAAAGGAGTGTGGGTGGGACAGATTGTGAGAGAAAGCAGGAGAGTGAGAGTTGAAAAAAACAAAAAAACAAACAGACAAAAACAGCAGGGGGTGCCTGGGCGGTGTAGTCTGCTCAGCGTCCACTCTTGATTTCAGCTCAGGTCCTGGTCTCTTGGTTCCTGAGTTCGAGCCCCTGCGTGGGGCTCTGCGCTGGCAGTGGAGAGCCAGCTGGGGGTCTCTCTCTCTCCCTCTCTCTCTCTCCCTCTCTCTCTGACCCTCCCCAGCTCAAGTTCACACTTGTTTTCTTTCTCAATAAACTTAAAAAAATTAAAATTACTTTTTAATATATTCGTAGAGCTTACAACAATAAAGATAGGGTGCCAAATAGCCAGGAAATTGAAGACTGACATTTGTAGCATACATATTCAAGTCATCATAAATGAAGACTAAATTTCCCCAAACTCATTTCAGGAAAAAAAAAATTACTTCCAGAAAATAAACAAAAGTTAATATTTATAGTATAAAGATAGTAGTTAACTAGGGAGGTGGAGGGGGACAAACTATAAAATAAAGTGAGCAAAGTCTATGAATTGGTAAATCACTGTTCCATAGTTTTAAGTGCATAATCAAGATAAGTAAAACTTCTATCCCTTTAGTTATTCAGCAATAGAAAATCAGAATATATGTTCACATATCAAACTGATCAATAAGGAAAAGAAAAATTTTATATGATCCATTGCTTCTCACATATTTCTAAAGGAAGTGTGAATTACTACCGCTATTTATGAAAAATTACATTGCGGTCCTTTAACATTAAAAGTTCATCTTGTAAAACAAATTCATCTTGTGATCAACAGTTTGCAACTCCCTTGTACAAAAATAACAGCTCCCATATGTAAGTGTACTTATACAAATAAGGCAGTTTATTTTGGTATTGTTTGATAAGAAACAAATCAAAGAAACAAACCAAAGCAGACTACTCAAACAAGTGAAAAAAAACCCTTAATTTGGTCAAAAAAGAGGAGAAGAAAGAAGAACAGGAGAACAAAGAGGAAAGGGAGGAGTTTATAAAAAGAAGAAAAATAAAAGGAAAAGTTTATCAATAAAGAACTTGAAAAAAAAAGTATTGTATGCATATTAAGAAAACAAGTCAATTTACACATATTAAAGTTGAGACTCTTACATAGTATACCCAAAATATAGGAGATAATATATGACATATAGCTTCATAGTGTGTGGTTAATTACAATATGGGTTTATTTTATTTATTTTTTTATGTTTATTTATTTTTGAGAGGGAGAGACAGAACATGAGCAGGGGACAGAGAGAGGGAGACAAAGAATCTGAAGCAGGCTCCAGGCAGGCTGGAACTCACGAACTGTGAGATCAGTAACCAACTGAGTCACCCAGGTGTACCTATTTATATTTTAAAGTTTATTTCTTTTGAGAGAGAGAGTGAGAGAGAGAGAGAGAGAGAGAGAGAGAGAGAGAGAGAGAGAGCAAGCGAGCACACAAGTTTTGGGGGGAGGGGAAAGGAAAGAGAATCACAAGCAGGCTCCACCCTCAATTGGGAGGCCAAAATGGGGCTTGAACTAATGAACTGTAAGATCATGACCTGAGCCAAATTCAAGAGTCAGACACTTAACTGACTAAGCCATCCAGGCACCCCAGATTTATTTTTATATTTGAAAGAAATACATGTACAGTTTTTCTTCCACCAAGCTATGAGGCAAACCAAGTGGACCTAAGGAAAAAAGCCTTCTCAAGTTCCTACAATTTCTTTTTCCCTGGATTCGTTTACTTCAAAGAATCCAAAGGAGGAAGGTTTTAATCTTCACCTCACCTTAAGGAATAGACATTCTTCATTCCTATGAGAGGCATTCTGCTGATATAAAACTTCATAATTTCCAGTAAGACGGTTAGTTAATCTGTATTTTTCCTTGTTATGAATTAATCAACTGTTACAGTGTGGGGCATGTGCACTTTAATGAGGACATATAAGCTTTATGATTTCCATAATTCTCTGATGAGTTTTGCAGGGAGGACAGGTTGCAGATGAATGTCAAGGTGCTTTACTCAAGAAGTTTCCAATTACTAGATTAAGACAAATAGGAACCGACATCAGTATTCTCTCAAGTCTGTGAATGTTCTGAATCTGATACCCGGTGGAATTATAACTCTCATCACGCCCCACTTACCAGTGCATTCTTGTAAGCTTCAACTAATTTCACACAATTTACGTTCCTCGGCATATACTACACTGTGCCTTTCGCAGACTTCCCAAATCTACCTGTTCTCTCTCACTTGACCTGAATCTTGCTTTCAAACTGTAGCTCTCCCTGGAAAACAAGCCACATGTTAACCACGTGACCCCAATGCCTTGTCACCAGCTGCCTAGTTTCTTCGTCATTAGCAAAACCTAATTTTTCTTTTGTTTCATTTATTTCCCTTTGTTGAACATTTCTGGACAAACTCAGAAAGATATCTACCCTCCTTTATGTAATGAAAGCTCTCAGGTCAAGCTTTATTGCAGCAGACTATTTCAAACAGTCAATTGCACATTTCTCTTTCCCCTTGTTTATGAAATCTTGTTTCCAGAAAATACTTCATATGTGTTTCTGTAAGAGTGCCTAGTATATATAGCAAATCAGCCTATAATCATCCAGGTGTTGACGAAGCACTCACAGTGTTTGTTGAAGTAATGATCTTATCCATATAAAAACCTAGAAAATTGTAAAAATCAGCTCTTAGCATATTTTCTGTGATAATTTAAGTTTATGTCACAGGATTTGATGATGTGTTGAAAGGAAAAATTTCAACAAGTGGCACGACTGTGCTTTGTGCTTAAGGGAAATTTCGTCGCATTCTGACTGAGAAATGTGAAGCAAAATATAAAACAAAATTTTGAGAGGCTCTGTTTCCTGACATATCATTATTTAAGCTAATTTCTGCTTATGTTTAAAAATATCTAGTTTTCTTGGAATACATACCATATAATTATATTCTTTTTTTTTCTGAATCAAAGGCTTTGTATTGGATAGAAAGATCACAGCTAGCTCTAGTACACCATCATTATTAGTCAGAGTATAAATAATAAGTACTGCTAATAGAACCACTCTGGTTGAGTTGCCAAATTCCTTGTGCGCCAGTAGAAAATGTAGGTTTGAATTTTGAGATGAGACCAGGCAAGGTATCAGATATATAATTAAAAAAAACTGAATGACTGGAAAAATATAAATGGAGTCATGGAGAAGATTTATATCTACATTTTCTGCACACGTTTATAAGGATCTGAAAAAATAGGGGAAAAAAACCTTTTTCTCTCATTTTTTTTCCTTTCACTAAAGGTTATTGGTATGTATGCATTCACATGCACAAAAAAAGATATATTTAAGATAACTATGTCTGATTATAAGGTTTGTTTGTCTGAGACAAATAAGTCAGCTATCTTATCTTGTAATGTTTTATCATAGCCCATTATGAGCTGCATTTAAAGGAAAGAAAATAATGAAACCTGTATTCCCAGAATTCTATATCCTTGGCTGATATGGGAAGTAAAGGGAATAGTGGTGGAAGTGGGCAGTAAAAGGGGTTTCACCACCATTTCCATCCATCCCCCTCTTCACCCACACATATAAAAATTTGCATCTCTCTTCTTGTTCTGCTGTAAACATTAGAAATGGGCACATGAAAAAGCACAATTTGCTTTCTTAAGGATGTCTGACAGGCCCCATTTCCCAAATATCTGTATATTCCATGTGCGAACAAACATCACTAAGTATTGATTGAAATGACCTGGAAGATACATAAATGAGTGAAACAAACAAAAAAATAACAATGCATGTTTTACATTTGGAACAGGACAAGCTAAGGTAGGGAGCTAAAAATTCTCCACAAACACATCACAATTTTAATTTGTTTAAGAATAAGAAATTATTTTATAGAGTTTGGGGTATTTCTGGAGTTTCTGATAATCTTATAATAGATGAAATGTCGGAATGGCTGGAATTAGCAGGAACAACAGATGTTGGTGAGGATGTGGAGATCTTACACTTTTGGTGAGAATGCAAACTGGTGCAGTGACTCTGGACAATAGTATTGAGGTCGCTCAAAACGTTAAAAATAGCACTACTCTAGGACCCAGCAACCGAAGGAAACAGAAATGTTGACTTGAAACGTGCATGCTAATGTTTATAGCAGTATTATCAACAATAGCCACATTACGGAAAGAGCCTAAATGTCTTGACTGATGAATGGATAAAGAAAATGTATATATACATACAATGGAATATTACTCAGCTATAAAAATAAGGAAATCTTGCCATTTACCATGATGTGGATGGAGCTAGCGTATGTTATGCTGAGCAAAAGAAGTCAGTCAAGATAAACAAATACCATATTATTTCATTCATATGTGGTATTGAAGAGAAATAAAAACAGATGAGCATAAGGGAAAGGGAAAAAAAAAAGAGAGAGAGGCAAACTGTAAAACAAACTCTTAACTACAGAGATCAAAGAAGCTGCCGGACTGGAGGTGGGGGGGATGTGCTAAATGGGCGATGGGCATTAAGGAGGGCACTTGTTGGGATGAGCGCTGGGTGTCATATGTCGTGATGAATCACTAAATTCTACTCCTGAAATGAATATTATTCTATGTGTTAAATAACTACAATTTAAACAAAAACCTTGAAAAATTAAAAAAAAATTTGGTTGAATAACTTGTACATATTAAAATATGCTTAATTTTTACCTGGTTTTATTAGAAATGTCTGATTTGGAGATATAGCTCTTTAACATAGTCGTTGCCGGAGAATTCTTTTTATTTTACTAGTACTTTAGTACTGTTATTCCTTGGCTCTAATATTATGCTTTGTCTCAAATTATTCTAAATCTTCAAACAATCTTTTCAGAGAGGGTACATGGAAATCAAAGTTTCTGTAACCCTGGATATATTTTTTATATGTTAATTAGGTGTGGAATTTGGGGAAAATTATAAGCAACAAAATAAAACTCTAAATCAAAGCACTTAAAATGGTGTTTGCCATGTGATATCTAAAAAATATAATGATATTTTAAAATATCCTGTCCTATTGGAATTAATAAAATAATAAATATCACTTAGGTCAAAGATTCTTAAATTGGATTCTATGAGTACTATATAATTTTACAGGGTCTGTAAATACTGCTTGATGTGTATTGGGGTAAGTGTTTTTTTTTCTTTTTTTTTTCTTTTTCATGGTTTGGAAAAATCTCATAGCTTCCATTGTCTCAGACGGCTATATCTCCCTGATAGTTTGAGTCATTATTTTAGTATAAATCATGATATGGTACATATCAAATCCTCTACAACCTCAATCAGATAACTGGCGTCTGTTTAAAAAGTTGCTTGTCTTAAACTATAATCTGTTCATCTATCCTGTCTACACTTAATTTGTTTACTTTAGAGAGAAACAAAAGAAATCCAATGTGTGTCAAAAATAAACATTCATAGGGAAATTTTCCAAAAAGTTAAATTCTTTTCACTTTTTTATATTCTCCAAATTTTGTTCTTTGCATCCTTCAACTTTTAGTGCATGGGGTCTAAAACTACAACCATTTGGTTATTATTTTTTTTCAAATATGTGCCAAGTTTTCAATTTCCTCAAAACATGGCACTTCCTAATGGGCTGTGTGCTACAGAAGAAATTGTGTTTTTCACCTCACTCATTCTATCTTATGAAGTTCAAAGAATCTTTTTGTAGCTCCTTTGTACTGTTGGCTTATATTGAACCTGTAAACAACTAAAAACTACGCTCTTTTTCCCTCTCACATTCTGCTTCTTAAAAGCTTTAACAACTATTTAATATTTTCTGTATCCTAGGACCTCACAAAGCATTTTATTGGCAGTATCTCCTTTATTTCTCAGATAACTAAGAAGAGTACTGTTACTGATTCTAGGCATAGCCAAAAGGGTATAAATAAGTTGTCAGAGAGTAAATCTTTCACCCTTTGAGGATCCTTGAACTTCTTCATTGGAATATGTGGAAATAAGTCCTGCAATTTACATTTATATCCACATAATTTCACCTTGATAGATTTGTACCATCATTGGAAGTTATCATTTATTTTCAGATTCTGATTATGTTTCTATTGTATATCACTAAATTATTTGTTAGCAATGGTTTATTCAGTTGATAAACCCCCAGGATATGCTAAATGGCAGGATTAATAAAACATCCCGGATGGACTATTGACTCAAGTCATTATCAAATTTCCTCTAGTTGATATTAATTCATTAATCATTATATTTGGGTACAGCTACATAATTAGGTATGTGTTCACTAATCAAAATACCATTTATTCTATATATTCACAAATATATTCTAAAATAATTTATCTTCTTTTTTATATTTTTCATATTCTTATAATGACTTTAGAAAGTAACTTTTCTAGTGTTCTAGGCCTTTTATTAGGTACATGTTGATTTACTTTGAGTCTTTCTCTGTTTAATGCCATTATCATTTTTCTTTTTCAATTTGTGTGCTCTCTTGAACTATGATTACTACTGAGAGAGAGATTTTTACCCAAAATGAGAATTTCCATGTCAAAAATTCTCTGCAGATATTTCCTGTGTCATAGTTCAGCTAAAAATATTTAGGTTTAATGATTCTGTTCTTTCCTGAAACTATTAGATATTTTATCCTGTATTAAATAAAACTTCTACTAATGAAAATAAAATTAATGTTTGTTGACTGTAAATTTGTGCCAGACAATGAGACCACATTTATATTGATTGTCCCATTTGATTCTCCCCAAACCTATGAGTCAAATCCAACTATTATCCCCTTTTCACAAAATTGAGGCAGTGCATGAGGGATCTCTATAGGATTAGTGTCAAATAAAGGAGACTTTGTGTAAAGAAGCTACTTATGTGAAAAAATATTCATTCAGGAAATGGTGAGCTTTATGATTGTGTCTTATTTTTTCTTGTTTCCCATCACCTAATGTTAGTTCCCAGTAAAGTGTATGAATGAATGAATGTGGAAGCATAATTTCCAATAAGTACATGTTTTGCTTCAAGACACGTCTGCTTTATTTTAGGATCCATTATGCATAGAGTCAAATGGCATCACCCTGCTAGTGAGTAGGAAAAAAAAAATCACCCTACCCTGTTCATGGCCAAGTCAGCCTTCCCGCAATGGTTTCTTCCCGCGTGACTGTGCATACGTGTTGTGTCCTCAAATCGGACTTTTTCAAAATGTCTCTGAATGTGAATGCTTGGACTTGACTCTCATAGCTCTTAAACTGATAATAGCTCTTTTTCTAATAACTCTTTTTCACAACCAATGGGAAATAGAAAACCGAAGCATTTTTTACTGTCATAAGAGTGATATGAGGAGTGAAATAAAGTGGTTCTAAAAGCTAGACTTTCTTTTAATCAAAAGGTATATTTTTATGTGTTTTTTTGTAAGTTGTGAGAAAATATGCATAACATAAAATTTACCATTTTAACTTTCTTTGAGTTTACAGTCCAATGACATGGATACGTTGACATTGTGACCAACCATCTCCACCGTCCAGCCCCAGAACTTCCTCATCTTTCCAAATGGAGGCTCTGTGCTCATTAAACAATAACTCCTCATTCCTCCAAGAAGGAATTGTTGTAGACAATCTTATTTGGGATATCATTAAAACAGAGAAAAAGGAAATTACACCCTAATCACATGTCATTTCTATTTTTTTTAATATTTTATTGTGGAGTAATCTCTACTTGTGAATCAAGTAAACTAGAATCCACAACCCCTAGGTCAAGAGTCGCGTGCTCCACAGACGGAGTCAGCCACACACGCCTAAAGGGTCCATTTTTCTCTTTTTAAATTTATCTTGTTGAGAGAGACAGAGACAGAGAGAGTGTGAGAGAGAGTTTACATTCCAAGGAGATGGGCAGAGAGAAGAAGAGAGAGAATCCCATGTGAGCTCTGGCACTGTCAGAATAGAGCCTAACGTGGGGATCAAACCCACTAACTGTGAAATCATGACTTGAGCCGAAACTAAGACTCGTGGCTTAACCAAACCAGCCACCCAGGTTCCCCTACAGCGTCAATCCTAAAGCCCAACCCATTTGTATATGTTCTGTGGAGAATGACCTGGAAATAAGTATTGTCCTTTTTATATTATAATCCATAGATTAACTTACTATATTTCATGCTCAAAAATTTTTACTATCATTTTATGCATTATAGTTAATTCTCTGATCAAAGAGGGTTAGGAACAAAATCAAGAATGGTTGTTAAGGTACATGTAGGAGAAACAGCCTCAACTTCTAGAAAGAGAGAAATCTAGGTGAAGGAGATAAAAGTAGCAATGTGGCATTTGCACTGTGGCGGACAGGGTGGCGAGGTGAAGTGCTATTCTTGAAAATGGAAACATATTTATGGGGAACTGGGTTTCTTTTGTGATAAAAGCAGTCAACAAATCTGGTACAATCCAGATTCTGTGATAAATGTCTTAAAATTGCAGAACAAAGGAATACCTGGAAATCAATGGTTTGACCCAATTAAGAAAAACAATTTTATATTATTTAAGATTTTATATATTTTAATAGTACCTTCCCCCTTATAACTCTTTATATAAATACTCCTGTTTTAGAAATATGGTCAAATAGCTCCATTTGCTGATCCAGAATATTCTACGAACAGACTTGGCAATACATTGATTTTACAAGTACCACATATATGGAGTGAAAGATCTTTTTTGGTAAATGTTCATTTCCGTTTGACTAAAACGGAAAAAAAAGGAATGAATCAATTTATTTTGATTTATGAAATGCTATGACCTATTTGGAGAAACATTATTGAGATCATTGCCCGGAATTCCTAAAAACGTCTATAGCCTAGGCACCTTTATTCACTCGTGAGTTCCCCACCATGCTCTTTTGCATTTCATTTAGGCAGTAAAAGCAGGCAAGCTGTATCATTCACTAAGTCTTATTTCACCCTCCATAAACTCCACTTGTGCCTTCAAGGGCACAATAGCATTAGCCGTTGGCTTCTTCTTCTTCTTTTTTTTTTTCTTTTAGACCTAAAATGTCTTAGGTTTCAGGACTAAGCAAGTTGTCCATAAATGTATTTTCTAGTCCGTTTGTTACATCTGCAGTAATAAATGTCCACATTTGGCAATTCTCAGTAAAATGTTTGTATAAGCTTACAAGACGTTTAAATCAGCGGGAGAGCTGTCTAACATGTTATGTATGACATTCTTGCTGTATATGGACTGGTATGAACACCCCCAGCTCTCATTTACAGTAGGCCTGCCCGACAAACAAACAAACCCTTGTAAGAGAAATAAATGTTTTGATTTATGAAGGTTCCTATGGCCATTTTTATTAGCTTCCTCGTCTTGTGGTCAGGTGTATTTTATAATGGGAAGAAGCATTCACAACAACCTGCCACCAGGAACACTGGTTGGTTTTTAGCTTTCCTGGTGACACCTAACTATTTCCATTCACATCTAGCACTACTCTGGTACCAAATACGTCTTGGGTCCCTGAATTTGCAAGGCATATTTTCTCTAAAGTCGGGCTAGAGTTGAGCGTTTGTCTGAGTGTGTGTTAGAAAGCAAACATTTTCTGATGTTTCTGGCTTTTTAAAAATATTGCCTGTGTGACAGAATAAAAGCCCAACTTTGAAATCCTGTGAGAAGTATATCGAATTTGTTGTTTAATTACTCTTCTTTATAAACAGTAACTTTCTTACTTGAGTTTTCTTCAACATACTCTTCTTGATTATTTTAGTCGTCCTGGGAAACTAGAAATCTTGATTTTTAATCACTTAAACTACTTCAAAGTAAGATGAATATCTCTATCCACATACATATCTGTATAAGTAACATAAAAATAAGTGGTCAACTTGAACTGATTATTTTAGGGGAAATCCAGAAATGTGAACATTTATCTTAGATGCATGGAAATTAATATCGCATTTTCCTTCCCTTGATGTTTCTTGGGAGAAAGAAGTTAATGAATGAATATGTTAATTTTTAATTACAAAGAACATTAAAGTTATTCTACATATACATGTAAGGAGATATGTAGCTTCTACTTATAGCCTCTATTGAGGAAAATTTAAGGATTCAATTTTTTTAATGCTTATTTTTGAGAGAGAGTGAGAGTGAGTGAGAGCGCAGACAGCTGAGGGGTAGAGAGAGAGGGAGACACAGAACCCAAAGCAGGCTCCAGGTTCTGAGCTGTCAGCACAGACTTCCACGTGGGGCTCGAATTCAGGAACTATGAGATCATGACATGAACCAAAGTCAGACGCTTAACTGAGCCACCCACGTGCTCTATACATTTAAAGATTCAGATTAAAGCTCTTTAATTCCTACAAAGCCCCTACATCCTGAAATCTATGAAACTACATGGTATAGGTTCTAGGACACTTTTCGGGAAACAGTTTACTTAGGAATGTATCATTTGAAAAGAGTAAACATTCCAATATTAACTCAATAAAAAATGATAATCTACAAACAGAATTACATGAATTAAAGAGTAGTCATTTCAAGCTAGCTTCTATAACAAGGATGACAAGGATAATGACCTCTAATAACAACAATGGAAACAGTACTTACTGAATTGAGATTACATATGAGGTATCATTTTCTAACTTAATCCAGTATTTTAGCCCCTGATATAAACTTACTGATTGGAATTGGCATTGCTCTGCCTCATTATTCTTTAATCAGTTGAAGTCCAGTCAGGAAAATAAAAACTACTCTATATATTTCTGATCCAGGGAATTTTCACATAGGAGTTGGTTATAACTGAGTTGGAAAGGCCTGGAGGAGCTAAATTAAAAAGAGTTGTTATCAAAGATCATGAGGCTTTTACAACGTGGATGGAAACTCAGCCCACATGGACCATTAAACTGCTGGAGGCCCCAGTTTCCAGCACATCTGCTATTAGAAGAGCATCACCAGTGATCTGAAAATGGGGGTCCACTCTCCTGCTGAGAGCCCAACCCCTGGGGTCACCGTCAAGTCCCTCAATGCGTCTGTTACTAACACAGGAATCACTAGAAATGGAAGAATCAATGAAGCTTGCTTTCCTTACCCCCTCCTTTTGCCTGATAAACCTCCATTGGCAGGATGTGGGAGGAGTCAGCTCCCTCCTGAGAGTGCAGGGAAGAGTTTCCTTGTTGTTGCTTTTTGTTTTGTTTGCTTGTTTGTTGTTCCTTTGGTTTTGTTTTTTGGTAGGTTTACATCTCTGATGCTACAGAGAGGAGTAGGTAGAAGGAGAGTGTAAGCTGGAAGAGGGGGCCAGAACTCAGCACTAATGTCACCATGCCGAGTGAAAGAAGGAACTCCAGTAATTTCTGAATTGATCTGGAGGACATCACGTGAATTGAAATAAGTCAGACACAAATACTGTATGATCCCTCTTAAATGTGGTGGTTTTAAGAGGTTGGGAGACCGTGAAAATGGGGAGAACGTAGTCAAAGGGTATAGACTTTCAGTTGTAAGATGTGTAAGTTCTGGAGACCTAATGTACAGCAAGGTGCTATATATAATAATGTATACTTGAAGTTTACCGAGAGTAGATACCAAGTGTTCTCACCATAATAAAATTATATGAGGTGACATATATATTAACTAGCTCAACCCTCCCATCCCTTTCATAATGTATATCAAAATATCATGCTGTATACCTATTATGTATGCAATTTTTGTCAGTCATACCTAAAACAGGTAAAAATCTAATAGAAAACAAAGGATCTTACACTTATCTTTGCATAGATAAAGAAAATCCAAAATTTGAGTCACTTTTGAAAGGAAGTCATATTTATCTGAGTACTTTCTGGTGACAATTTCGCCTGTTAACCATTTTACCTCTGTATCATGAACTACTTCCTGTGACAAAGGGCATGCCTCCCTTCAGTAGAGGCCAGTTAAGATGTCTCCTGCATTGGTTCCTCTCACTTACCTACTTTTCTTGATCAATCTCATTCACTTCCCTGACTTAAATTACCGCTATATATACTGAACGATTTTTCCCCCTTTTCAGATACCTATTTGCTAGGATCAAGAAGTTCTCTACAATGAATGCTAACAGCGGCACTTCTGATGAGGTAAGAAAAGATTATTTTTTTTCTCCTTTTTCTCTGTTAATATTGTAAATTATAGCAGTTGACTTTCAAACGTTAAAACCTTTTTCTATTCTTGCCATGCGCTCCAATTTCTATGATGGATTTTGCGTTTCTACATCACTGGATTTGATTTGCTAATATTTTGGTCAGGATTTTACATCTGTATTTATAACGAGAAGGAATTCAACCTTTGTTGTTGTTGCAATGTCCTTGTCAGGATTTGACATTAATGTTAAAACTCATACAAAATGGGTTGGAAAGTGTCCCTCTTTTTCTGTCCTCTTTAAATATTGGGATAATATTGGATTGCTTTTAAAAACTGGTAAAATGGCTGATGAAGTTTCTTGAGCTTGAACTTTTCACTATAAGAAAGTTTTTAATAACAAATTTTATTTCATTGACATTAAATTATCTTGAAATCTATTCCTTCATAAAGTTATGTTTTTCAAGATATTTAATCATCTTATTTTCACTTTCAAACTTGTTAATTCAGAGTCGATCATGATATTTCCTTAGTGTCTGTAGTGATGCCTGATTTTTGCGAGGGGGCAGGTGGTTTTCCATATTAAGAGTCGCATGTTTTCTGACTGGGCTAGCTGAGTGTTCTTGATTTCTTTCTATCATATATTTAAACATTGTTGTGTTTATCAAATTAATTAATAATTTCAAAAATTCTTCACTGTTCTCTATTTTATGATGTAAATTTTATTGATTTCTACTATTATGTTGCTTTATTGCTTAAATCTGCTCTCGTTTTCTTTTTGAGCTTCTTGAAATGAACTTTTAGATCATTGATTTATAAACGATTTGACATTAAGGCTATATAGCTCTCTCTAAGCAACTCTTTACCTACATGTAACAGGTTTTAATGTATTTTTAATGTACATCTTATTTAACCTTATTTTCACATATTTAATGTGGTTTAGAATATCATATTTTGACTGTCTTCTTGTTTACATTGTATATTTGAACATTATGATACCTGCAAATTTGATACAGCAAATTATGTTTGCTAAGTAATGAAATATTACTTAATATAAAGTAATTTATTTCCATAGTCAACAAAATGCTCCATTTTATCCATAAATCAAAAGACAAATTTGAGAAGTATCCTGTAAATGAAAATGGATTCACCTAATATTTTCAGTACCTCCTCTGCTATGTTCTTTCTCTGCGGGCACTCACTTTAATATGTTATGTCTTGCTATTAGTGTCATCCAGTTAAGGGGCTAGAAAAATTTATTTGATTTAATATAGATTGTTATATATGTAATATATACCTATGAATAATAAGTATTATGAATTTCATGTTCATTAGAGACCCATTATTCACATTCTTCTTTGGAATAGCAAGATTGTATATGAGAAACCAGTGGCTTTAGAGGTGTCTTACATACTTCACTTTAGATATAAATTAAAATATACCTTCAATGATCTATAATCTATAAATTTCAAGGTCAGACATCTAACTGCTAATCTTTAACTTCACTCGGTGTATCTGACTATTTTATACTTATTATCATGAGACGAGCATTTCAGAGAAGATAAATACTAACATGCCTATGAAAATATTTGCTGATAGAGCACATTGTGTTAAACTAAATTATCATAAGTAATTACTCTTCAAAATAGTCTGTTTCATTTTCATTGTTCCCAATTGTATATTCTGCTCGGCTCTCATCTTCTTCAGGCATTAGAAGCTTTCATCAGGTGAATAAATTTTAATCAAAACACTCGTTCACAAGTGTTTCTGACTGGCCGATGGTTATTTGTGCGAGTGTTTGGGCAGAGAGCCGCGTTTAGTACAATAAGCCTCAGTTTCAGGCACTGTGTAAAGTAGGCAGTTTGTCTTCAGTATTTTATCCACCTTATTTTGTGGGTGCTTATGCCCTTTTCAGTGTTTCTATGTCACAAGCCCAGTTCTTTACTTTCCTCTCCCGGTTTCTCTCTCTCAAAGTTAACGGTAGGACCCGTCTGTGGTTCGAAGGCAGGGGCTGGCATCCCTTGGTTACCTGGCCTTAATTAGCTCATGATTCTAAAGTCGGTTTCCACACCAGGTAACCTTGGGAAGACATTCCAGCTCTGTAATGTCCATCCATAAAATGAACATCAGAACAGGACCAAGCACGTAATTTTGTTTTGGGGACGAGATAATCCACATTAAGATTTTAACGTAGTGACCCTTCGCTCCCTGTTCCCTGCTGGAGAGTCACGGTGATGAACTGCTCTGACAGTGGTCTCCATGGAGTAATTGCCCGAGCCCGGACTAAGTCCCGTGTTCTCCCAGATAACGGTGCAGAGCGGACGTTCCAGTGTGAAGGGTGGGCTTTTCTTCTTGCGTTCATTCAGCTACCCAGCCTTCTCTCTTCATCGTCCTCCTCCTCCCACCCCAATTTCTCCTCTCCCTCTTCTCCCCAGTGGTGACGATGATCCCTCTTTATAGCATCATTGTCATGTACTCTCTGGAGTCTCTATTCCTTCCAGAATTCTGTCTCCTTAGAGCACTACTAATCTGGTAATATAGTCAGACTAACTAGATCCTCTTCATGACAGTGGTATGTCCTATCTTCGGGTGTTTACCTTTTAAGTAAAGCTTACTGATGAATAGCAGATAACGCTGAACCGCCTGGAAAACGCCAGCTGGAAAGGTGTATGAGAAGACAAATGTTCCCCTGGTCATAGCATTTTATTCCTATCGGTCTGGCCCTATATTATTTGGCTCTATTCTTTCCGAGTACATATGTGACTTCTGAGTCATTCTTATCGATTCCTAACTGACTATACTATTGAACATGGAGTTTTGAAGCAAATTTTAGCTCCTTTGTTATGAAAGCTCTGCAAAATTCAGGACCTTTGATTCTTAGTGATTACTTCATTTAATAATTATTATTTCCTTTGAAAAAAAAAGCCAAAACAATCAGAAAACAAACCTTCACACGTCTTTAACTGCAAATCAGTTAACTTAGCCCCATGCCCTCCCTCGTCCCTGCTAAGATGGATGAACACACTGCTGTCCTGCCTCGGGCCTTATCTACACTCAAATCTAGCCACTTTGCTCATGTGATTTTGAATCCCCTTTGTATAAGTATGTTTGTAATGTGGGGGTCCCTTCAGAGCCTGGAGCTCAGGGCAGGGGCCCCCTTGCCCAAGAGTTCAGCAAGGTTCTCTCTGCATGAGATTGTTCTGAATTAATTGAATCAGTCCAATCAACATAGAAAGTTGCTCTCATTTCTCCTTACCTCACAGTAATATCAACTCTTTCTTTTACACTTAACTTCTAGGGTGCTGTATCCTCTGTTGGTGCTGCTGCTTTCTTTCATTTGTTCTTTTCCTCTTTCTTCGTGTCGGATTCCTTTCACTTTCCATAGTTGCCTGCTACACATATCTTCTGGTCCATTCTTTCATTTTAACCTGCATTAAGTATTTTCTTGTACCTTTTCTGAAACGCCAGCGTAGTATTTGATGGCACAAAAAAGGACGTTCACACACTTACTACTCAGTTTCCAGGTGACCATTGAATCAATGGCTAGACCACTGGTGCTCCAAATAGGAATTACCTGAACAATTTTTTTCAATGTGCTGGTGACCGGTCACTTCTCTTAGAGATTAAACTTGCTCACCGGTGCTGCCCAGATGCTGATAGATTTTAAAGATCATCAGATGATTCCAACTTAAAATGAGGGTTAAGAAACAGTGGATTAGATTTAAGACACATACTAATAATTAGTTTTATTCTTTAAGTTTTATTTATTTTTAAATTTTTTTAAATGTTTTTCATTTATTTTTGAGAGACAGAGAGAGACAGTGCAAGCAGGGGAGGTTCAGAGAGAGAGAGAGAGGGTGATACAGAATCCAAAGACAGGCTCCAGGCTCTGAGCTGTTAGCACAAAGCACAATATGGGGCTCGAACCCACGAACCCTGAGATCATGACCTGAGCCAAAGTAAGACGCTCAACCGACTGAGGCACCCAGGTGCCCCATGATTAGTTTTATATATGATTAGGTTAAGTGGGTTGGGATATCCTAGAAAGTCAGCTCCTTAAAAAGAAAAACAAACAACAAACACTAAAACAACAGCAACAGCAATAATAACAATAAAACCTTAACTGTCCTACTAAGTGGTCAACCCTCAATTTTCCATCATTAGTTAGAAGGAAACCAGCCTGAAGTTTCCTCATGCAAGCCATTAGCAGACTGTATTCTATTTACAAACGCTTGCGGAAATCACTTGATTGGTCTGCTAGAGATCACATACATATCCCTGTTCAGTGGGGTAGGAGTAGAAGGCTGAGATGAAAAGTGAAAACATGGCCCTTGTGTGCAAATGTCTAAGAAAACATCTGCAATGAAAAGGCTTATGGAAATATTCAAAAGGAGCTGATTTCCATTGGTCTATTTTAACGTAAAAAAAAAACAAAGAATATTGGGGCACATGGATAGCTCGGTGAGTTAAGCATCTGACTCTAGCTATTGGCTCAGGTCATGGATGTCATAGTTTGTAAGTTGAGCCCCACACCGGGCTCGAAGCTGACGATGTGGAGCCTGTATGGGATTCTCTCTATCCTTCTCTCTCTCTGCCCCTCCCCAGCTCTCTCAAAGTAATTAAATAAGCTTAAGAAAACAAATAATATTTATGTTTTGCTCTTTCAATTTTTTTCTTTTATTTAAGTTTGACATATGGTTTTGCGGAATTTCTCAGAATGGCATCTGGCATTTTTAAAGTTTAAAATGGAGGAAATCATTATATTTCCTTACATTAAGAGCCTATTATTCTCATTAACACTTTGAGTTTACTATAATGCATCGTCACATTAAAATAAGAGGTTGTAAGAGTTAAAATGAGTTTCTACTTTTAGATATAAAATCTATTGACAGTATTTAGCATGTAAAAGACATTCCATCCATGTTATTTCTCTTGATCAAAGTTATATGACTATCAGTTTCTTCAGACTAGATTAAATCCTAAATCTCCTGCTATTCAGGGCTCTTTCAAGTATATTTTAAGATATTTGTTCACTTTCTTAATGCATATTTATACAAGGTAAAGTTGAGGAAGTAGCCAGTAAAATGCTAAGTACAGTCTTATTTCAGAAGTACAATGTACACACAAAAACTTTGTCAGCCGTGTTTTCTCAGGCCATCAAGGAATCTGCAAGATAGAATAAAAATTATGAAAACACATTCCAGAGCAGCCCTGTTGTGGAAACTATGACACAGGCACCCTCATTAAATGACAACCAGAAAATGTACAAGTTAGAAAGTTGTCTACCTTCAAGCATGGGAGTTGTTATTAGAAATGCATATCATAAGTGAGGTTTGATCTTATTTTCTCTGATCCGGCAGAATTTAATCAGAAAAAAATGAGCTTTGTAGGAAATTTTATATGTCTGAGAGTGAACTCTTCTCCCAGTTCTCAGGCAGAAACATATCGATTCCTCGGTTCACGTACAGAAAATTTGACATGAAGTCAGTCCATCCAAATCTCCATTTGTACTTTTAGATCATAATTAAAAGCCTTGAGACCGGAATAGAATCAGATGACCAGTTGCTTCTGTGAATTTCTCCTCCTGACAGTCTCATTTCAGCTCCCAGCCTGGGTCTATAAATCAAAGTCATTTAAAGAAATATTTCAAAATATAATGTGCCTACCATAGTCTACAAAGACTTTTAATTAAAGCATTTTAAATGAAGAAACATAAGTGTGACTGGAGAATCCTTTGTTCTCTATGTACAGTTTATTGTTTTAGGCAATATCTGTATGATATTTCAGAGTGAGATAAAGCAGTAGGTGCTGATGTAGGCTGCGACATTTCACAAAGTGTTTAATTTGAAAATGATTAGTTTTATAATATTTAAAAGGATTTTTTAATAAAGCAGTACTGACAAAATCCTCTGAATTATGTCTCAATAACCCTGTTTTTAAAAACACAATGACATATTACTGCATACCAATTGGAAAGGATAAAATAAAAACAGCAATAACACGACATGCGGCAGAGAAACTGTCTCCCTCGTACACTGATAGTGGCGATATAAAATAGGACAACCTCTTTGGAAGCAGTTTGGAAGCCCCTTACAAAATAAACATACATGTAACCATAAGTCCAGGCAATTGCATTCTTGGGACTTCATCCCAAAAAAATGAAAACTATGTTCATGCGCAACCCTGTGAATGAATGCTGGGAGCAGTTTTATTCATAATCATTCTGAACTAGAAATCACCCAGACATCCTCTAGTAGGTGAATGGGCAATCTAACTGGGTTTCCGTCCATCAGCACATGGTAGTGTATGTTTGATGGCTCTTGAGAAAATTGTGCTCAGTTAAAGAAATAAATTAAAAAACCCCTCTCAGAAGCATGCCCACTGGATGACTCCACTTCTGTGACATTCTTGAAATCACACAACTGTGGGAGTGGAGAACAGATGAGTAGTTGCCAAGAGTTAGGAAGAGCGATGGATGGGGAGTAGGGGGATTGGTGTGCTGCCAAAAGGGTGACCTAAGGGAGTTTTGTGCTGATGGAGCCGTTCCGTGTCTTGACTACACTCATGACAAACTTGCATAGAACTAAGCGCGCAGACGTACACACACATAATGACTACAATGAAACTGGGGAAATAGGAATAAAATCAGTGGCTCTTAAGCAGGACATTATCTTCACTGTGACATTGTATTAAAGTTTTGCAGGATGTTGATAGCAGGGGACTTAGGTGAAGGGTGGAGAAGATCTCTTGTGTTATTGCTGAGGATTGCATGTACCTCTGCTCATATTCCATAATATGAGCTTGATTTCTGAAATAAGTCAACCCCCTGCGATGTTTTATCTGAAAAACCCCACTGCCTTCCTAATTCACTCAGAATATAAGCCTAAATTCTTACAGTAGCCTAGGAGCCTTATTTGATCAGAACCCTGTTTGTAGGGCCCTATTCTGGCCAACAGGCCACCCACTGACTTACTCAAGTCCAACATCAAGAGGCTCCCTGCTGCTGCTCAAAAATGTTAAAAGGTTTGTGCAGGTTGTTACCCCTGCTTGGAATCTCTTCCTCTGCATAGTTGTATAACTCTTCTCTTCCCTAATCGAAACTTTTGATCACATCCCACGGTTGAATGAGACACACATAAAGCCATCACCTTTAAATCACAGCCCCCACAATCCCAGGGTATTGGGCATGCCCTCAGATTTTCTGCCCCTTCTTTTACTCCAGCTGTTGCTGTGGCAACCGACTCTGTGCTGCTGCGTTCTGACAGTGCGGGGTATCTGCAACTTTCACTCTGGTGCATGTCTTCCACTCCGTCCTGAGAAGCCAGCAGAACCCAACTTGACTGTGCAGATGCACTTGGGAGTGTAGGACACTACACCTCAGGGAGCATCCCCTTCCTGTGTGTGATGGGAGCCGCTGTGCAAGTTTCCCTCCACTGACTTGGAAGGTACTTGGCATCCCAACTGGATTTCCTTCCTTCTGTGTTTTTATCCTTCCCATCGCTGTCCCTTGCATTTTATGCCAAAATAAGTTGCCGGAAATGTGTAACTTATCTGATTTCAAAGCTACGAAATCTTGGCTTTCTCTAGTCTTAATCATATCTATGTTTTTCTTTTTTTTTTCTCCTACAATGATTTTCCTATTATAAAACAATGCACAATTGACTGATTTATCCTTTGTAACTTCAATTTTCTGCCTTTCCCTGTAGAATGTAGGATCCATGACAGTAGAGATCTTTTTTTAAAATTTTTAAAAATTTTTTATTTACCAATATATCCCAGGTACGTACAAAAGTGCCTGGTCTACCGTATAAATTTTACAAATATTTATTTAATAGAGTAATTGGATGTGAACCTCTCATTTCTAAAGAGAGAGGTTTCTGAGGAACATTTTAAAGAATCATACATGGCTCGGGGTGCCCGGGTGGCTCAGTTGGTTAAGCCTCCAATTCTTGATTTTGGGTGTCACTATTCTTCTAATAGATGTTGGAAGTCATGGCCTCATGGGAGTCAGTGAGAGATAGTTGTGGAAGATGGGGAGTTGGCAAAAGAGAGGAAGAACGTTGTAACGGAGAGGTCAAGCCCAATAAACCCTGGGGGCTGGAGACAACGTAAAGTGAAAAGCCCCTGCTCTCACTCAGGGGAATTACAGCTTCCTGAGGGGCTGGGCAATTCCAGAAGGGACCTACTTACATAAGAGCTTTAATAAACTTGAACAGCCCCAAACCTGGAAATAACTAAACAGCTCACTAATGCCCCACAGAGAGATCTAACCTAAGACTCAAAAATCACAGAACATGAATGCAATTGGCGAATTTTTTCAACCTTAAGGGAAGAAATGTGCTCATAGACCAGTGACACAGGTGATTGTTCAAAAATATGTGCTTGTGCAAGAAGTTTATGGGGAAGAAAGAAGAGGGAAGTGCAAAGAAAGCACCAGAAGGGCTAACAGGGGAGGCACCTGTGGGAAGGACAGCTAGACCATGAGAAGGAGCTGTGCACATATTGATTAGAAACGAACAACTGATAACAGGAAATCAAGCGAGAAGTGAGCAAGAGAGAAGAGAATGCACAAAGAACATTTCCCGTGGGGAAAATAACAACGGGAGCAAGCTGGGCCTTTTCCACCCTGTCCCCAGCATCCCTAGCAGGTAGCTTCACTGACAGAGAGGGGTAGCACCTTGGGGGAGGGTTGGGGAATGTGGAGGCTTGAAGGGCAGGCTAAGTAACTCCTCCAGGTCTCCATTGCCTAAAAGGGTTGCTCGCATTTCTGGGCTCAAAGGTTGAAGGCCAGCCAGTGTGATTGTCTAAGAGCGTGGGACCTTTCCCTGCGTCCTGGGACAGAGGAGGACACCCTGCATGATTCTCCGGCTCCCTGCTGGCCCAGATGGAACCCAAACTTCCTTCACAGCCCTCCGTCCCCCACAGTCGGCCCTAATCTGTCTTTCCAAAACCACCTCCCACTCTTTTTCTAAACTCTCCACCTGTTGACTGACTGCTCCCAAAACAAAGCCCATGCACCCATCTCCCCATCATGTTCATGTAATTTGTTTTTCCAAATGAAATATTTTCCCCAGTGGTCTCTATTTCCAAACTCATACCTTCCTTTGGAAGACCAGATCTAATACTTTGAAAAGTCTGCCCCGGTAACTCGATCAGCAGGTGAACTGATTACTACCCAAGCCACTGGGCACTCCATTTGCCCAGGGACATGTTTGCTTATTATTTGCACATATGTCTTTTGTTTTTTATTATCAGCCCTTGAAAGTACAAAATATAGAAGTTACTTTTTTAAATTTTTTAATATTTTTTAAATTTATTTTTGAGAGACAGAGCAGGGGAGGGTCGAGAGAGAGGGAGACATAGAATCTGAAGTAGGTCCCAGGCTCTGAGCTGTCAGCACAGAGTCCAATGTGGGGCTTGAACCCATGAACCATGAGATCATGATCTGAGCCAAAGTCAGACGCTTAATCGACTGAGCCACCCAGGTGCCCCATAGAAGTAACTTCTTAACTTCTCTCAAACTCACACATCCTAGTGTTCAATTATCTAAAAACTAAAGAGTGACTGGAAAAATTGAAATCCATATTTAAGTTGAACATGCCATCTGGGAAGTTTTGATATATTAGTAAATTATTTGTTTAGAGGTCATAAATCAAGTAGCTTTATAGAAATTTGTCAGGCTTATAGTAGGTGATTATCTTGAAACTAATACTAGAGCATTATGCATGGACTAAATAATTAATTAGCACTGTTTACATCACTATTTTCCCAAATGATAATCTTTAGTCTCTTTATTTTAGTCTCCAAACACATAGACTTTGTTTCTTCAGTTTCTCAAATAAAGATAGCATAATATTTTGGGTAACAAAAGAGCTGTTTTTAACTTATTGATAACCTTTAACTGTTGCTGTATTTCTTAGTACGCTTTGTTTATATATCATTAGAACGTATAATTGTCATTTTATCTCTTACCCAAATATATATGTTGTCTCATCCAAGTTTGCATTATTCTCCATATATGCTTTCTTTCTCATTTCAAACAGATTGGTATTCCTCCTAGCCCTATAGTTATTCCCAAGTTGCAGGAAAATTTTTTTTTGCATGTGCTCAACTTCTTTAATTCCCCTTCCCACCTGGATTTTGCTGTCACGACCCAGCAACACTTTCAGTAGAATCATCAGTGACGTTCTAGTGTCAAAAGTCCAGATCAGATCATTGTTATCTGACTAACCATTTGTTCCATGTTCCCTTCCCTCTCTCCTTTTCTTCCTTCTTTTTCTTATTTGTTGGCTTGTTTGTTTGTCTTTGTGCATGAGAATTTAACTTATTTTTGGTTTGACCTCTTGGTACAAAATGATTCATATTACATATATTTTCAGAATTGTTACATATTTTTTTCAAAATAATTTCAAACTTATACAAAAGTTGCAAGAACGTACAAAGAATACCATATCTACCTCACCAACTTCCCAACTGGTAATAGTTTATCACATTGTTCCTTTATTTTTTCTACACACAAACCATACTGCCCATCAACCCTAAACCCTCTAATAATGAATCCTCCCCAAATATGAACACTATTATTGATATTATACAACCTGCCCGTGTGGAAAATAAACTGATAAAATGCTACAATTTAACCACTGTTTCTCACTTATATTTTGCTGACTTGGTAACTATGTTTACTTTTCTTTTACAGAACTTTATTCTGGAACACTTATCTTAGTTGTCTTATCTGTCAGTGGCCCTAAATCTGGAACAGATTTCTCTTGTCTTGACAGTCTTTTTTTTTTTTAAGTTTATTTATTTATTTTGACAGAGAGAGAGAGAGAGGTGAGCACACACAAGTAGGGAAGAGGCAGACAGAGGGAGAGAGAGAGAGAGAATCCTAAGCAGGCTTTGCATTGACAGCATGGCTAGATCTTAGGACCAAGAGATTATGACCTGAGCTGAAACCAAGAGTCGAAGGCTTAAGTGACTAAGCCATCCAGGTGCCCCTTCTTTGACAGTCTTTAACAGTGTGGATTTTTCATTCTATAGGATGGCCCTCAAGTTTGCTCATCTGAAATTTTCTCTTGGTCAGACCTTGATCATTCCTTCTCGCCAGGAATAGTCACTTGGATGATGCTGTGCCCTTCTCAGCATATCACATCAGAAGGCCACTATATCGACCTATCCGCTGACTGCTGATTTTAAAATTAATTACCTGGGTTGGTGGCTGCTACATTTTCGTGAATATGAATTCACTGTGTTCCTCTTTTTCCACACTGGTATGGAGGGGGGTTATTCTGATAGTATGCTGTCATATGTAGCATCAACAACATGCCAGCTGTCTTAGCTTCTGTTAAAAATGCCAGTTGCATCATTACTATTAAGGTGAGAGCCAAAGTATGACTTGTGACAGTCTCTTTCCATCATTACTCTTAGTTTTATTCATTGGCATTCACTTCAAGAGGGAGCTTCCCTTGATCCCGTTAAGTTAAATTTAAATGTTATTATTTATATTATGGTTATATACATGGACTTATATTTTATTCAATATGTTGTAATCCAAAGCTCTCATTCTTTTTTGTTTTTTAATTTTTCATATTGGTACTTGTATTGTTCTAGTTGGACCAAGTTGAGCTTCCCTCAAGCTAGTTCCTGAGTCTTTGGACATATACTCATTATTTTGTGTGCATTAGTTTTCCCTTATGGCAAAAAAAAATGTTTCTGGATCATCTTGTACTTTCCTATTACCTGCCTGTGAATCAACTGTCTTTCCATTGAGTCATGATGGATTCAGGGGTAACAAAGTATTTAGAAATCAAGATCCATGTGCTTGGTCTTCTCATTTAAAAGGCCATTCCATAGACTATTCGCTTCTGGATGATGTAATATTCATAGGACCAATGGATAACATGGTATTGGATTGCTCTGTTGGCTTCTAGGTCAAAGAAAATGTTATACATTATCCTATGTTGGTGATTTAGACTCTGTGAGCTCTTGGATAATGATGATGTCCAAGGTTCTGTGAGCCAATAAATCAAGCCCATATCTGACATAGGTGGCTACCTTTATCCCTAAATACCATTTCCCCCTTTTTGGTAAAAATATTTTATAGAATCAACCTTCCACTAAGTGTCTGGTGTGTCTCCTTGACGAAAAGTACCATGTCAAGTAACTGGTCTTTGTAGCTTTCCATAGTAGTTCCACTGGGTTCTTACACAATGTATCCTGAATTGGCCTTTTCTCTTAAGGCACCATGATGTTATTTCTAAAAAGTTGTAGGTAATAGGTTTAATTCTGATTTCACCACTTACTAGGTATACTGTCTATAATTTGGGGGGAAAAAAAGCCTAGTTGACCTCCCAAATCATCTACTCTGTTTTCCTTAGAGGACAGTTGTAGACCAAATGAGGTCATGGACATAAAAATACTTTGCATATTGTTAAAAAGCATAAATACACCTATTAGACATTACAGTCCTTTTCAGGTGTATTGATAGTAGATGGTGGCAAAGTTTTGAGAAAGAAATATGTTTTAAAAATCAGAATAGTAAAACACACATTTAACAAGTGAATTTAATGCAATTTACCATTGCTAAATACTGTCAGGTTTTTAATAGTATATGGTGGTCATGAGTAACAATTTGATATTATATCTCAACATTTTAGTAAAATAATGTTTTCTATTTCATACATGCTGATGTCAAAATGCTTAAAATTAGAGGAGGTTAAGATTTATATTGTGCAAGATCAAAAACGTGTTTGTCCATGTATTTGTATTTATGCATGTGCCGGTGGAAAATGAGGCTGAGAACTTCAAAGTCATGGTAAAAATAATGAAAAGGAAAGCAAAAGTATATGTTCTCGTTATATTAGATTTTAGGTAATGCAAGATGAACAGATGATTGTGAATTCACTGATAACACTTCCAATGACTAATATTTCTCACCTTTAATTGTGACTGAAAATTGTACACAGACCCTCAAGAATCTACTCCTGCAAGATGACACGTGAGGTATGTTATGTGAGAAACTCTGTTATCTTACGGTGACAATAATGCTGTGGTGAAATTCAGTAAAGAAATATGAATTTATACTTTCACACAAATAATCCACATATAGGAAAAGCCATACTTACTTCCCATTAAGAGAATTATCTTGCCTCACCTACCACTCCTTTCCCTTTTTTCACTGCTCTTTCATTGCTGCTTATGTTTTCTATTATTTGCACCTCTTTTCTGCTGCGATTTGTCATTAACTATGCGACATTCCCCAACTTGTCAAAGCTTTCCTCATATGTGATGTGCAAATGCAATCCTCTCCATTCCCTGACTCATCATTTCTGAGAAGAAGGATCAATTAGAAAGTACATATGTGATATTTCACTCTTTTTAATGTGGTTTAACCTCATATACATAACTTTTATTGTTGTACAAGTGCTTCTGAGTTTTGTTTTATAAATTTTTTTTTAGTATATACTGAGCAATATCCCTTATTCGTAAGAATCTCTAAATACAAAAAGTCAGAAATGTGTTCAAGTGAAATTAAAAAGAAACACATGGGAAATGTTTAATATGTAGATCTTATTTAAGCATGACAAGTAATTAGTCTATCTTCTGATTAGATTGGCTAATCCCATTAGTCAACATTTCTTAGCTTTCTTTGTACTATTTGTCTTTCCATATTAAAAATTTGGGAGATATCACAATCATACTCGGGAATTTGTTAATAAACTATTTTCTACCCCATCAGCATAAGACTTAACATATTTATGATGTGCCACATCATTTAATAGGAAAACAAAACATAGATCTCCATTTCCTTATTTTCTTATGGTGAGAATTCATTATCCCAAGAGGTTAACATACTTTAACGATTCAGTAGATTAGTATAGGTATTTCTTATATTCGAATGAAATACTATTTATCTTAAGTATAGAATTCAAAACGTAAACTTTTATCTTTAACCTACAGTTACATGTATGTAATTACATGTTGATATATAATTGTGTAGCACTGATACATAGAATATTAATATGAAATCTAATTGTATAATAATAATAACATATCATTAACATATAAGACCTAACTTTAAAATGTAATAATATATTAATGTGTGCGTGTAATGACATGTATTTAAAGTGTCCTAAACACAAGGGACCTAGGAAACAGTTTGTAGATCTAATACCAGAAGAGACACTTGCCTCAGAAGGAAATAGAAATATTTCCAGGGACTGAGAAAGTGTCTGCATTTTGTGTCACTCTATCCGCTGTTGTATGATTGTTCTGTTTCCTTGTCTGCCTCATCTCCTTTTCCTGCCCTTCTTTTCTTCTCTCTGCTCATGGGGGAAACATGTCTGCCCTCATATTTCTCAGTGGAAACAAACAACATGTCTGGTGAGTTTTAACCCTCCTGATTTCCTGGAGATTAGCTCATTCACCTGTGGTCAGGGCATTCACTTATTTAATTATTAGGACAGCAGACAGCATGCATTGAGTATAATCATTGCTTCTACTTTAGAGAAAATGATTGTTTTGTACAATTTAACTATGAAATATGTCCTTGCCGCTCTCTCAAACCTACTGAATTTATAGAATTCTGTACTGGGGACCATAAAATTAATCCGAGCATTTCCTCCAAACAGGTGTAAACAAAAATGAATGTCTAGTTCATACTTGAGGTATTTGACATTGATGCTAATGTGATAAGAGCCCTCCCTATGTGACAAAACATAGTATGTCTTTCTGTGCTCCACTTCAAGTACATGGCAGAATACTTATTTTTTACTAGAATTTTAAGGCTGACAAAACAATGACCAAAAATATTTCAGTTTTGTTGATAACCAACATTTTGTTGTTTTATTGACCCGGTCATCTTTCTGTTTCAGAGGAAAGGTGAGTGCCCTCGATATGGCCAGTGACGGGGGAGGGGCTGGGTATCTGTCAGATTATTCTCTCAGGGTCAAAACACGGAATTACTTTCTTGCTAAAACTTCAGAAATCATGTCCAGCTTCTCTATGTATATAAAAGCTAACATAGTTTGGCTTAATAAAAAAATTAAAGCTTCTTAAGATTAAAGAGATGGCCTAAAGGGAAAAATATAAGAAAAATATCATCCTTTCTCTTCTTTCCTCTTAAACATGTAGTTAAAACTAGTTGATATTTTAACAGAAATTAAAATTAGATATTAAAAAAAAAACACTTCCTATGATACGCCCTTTTCCTGGTTGACAGATTGTGCAATTTCAGGTCATTTTTATCCCCATATAATTTAGGTGCAATTATTATGTTAAAAATAGTGAGAATGTGGGAAATTTGTTAAAAAGGAAAAAAAATGATCAAAGTACTCACTTCCTTTCTGGAGTGGGGTCAGGGAAGGTTGTGGCAAACTAAGGTAAACAGTTTCAAATAATAATGTTGCCTTTTGATAGATAAGTTGTATCTCTCTACTGTTGTTACGTGGTTCTGTTCTTCCTTTTTGTGCTGTTGGCTAGTTAACATAACAACCTTACTTACTCTCACATATTTGTACCTGGACGGGAATATCATACCCATCCAACATAATAACACTATCTGACGATTATCTAGAGGGCATAATTAGTTCATTCGGGATCCACTATTGATTAAATGTACCACAGTGATATTACAGATCGCTCTGTGTGTGTGTGTGTGTGTGTTCACGTGTGTGTGCATGTGTGTGTATTTTTCAGCAGTGATGCAAATGTCTTCAGTCCAGAGGACCAAAGAATTTCACAAACTGTGGTTTGTAGCCCTGTTTGCATCAGTTTTTTCCTCTAATCACCCCAGCAATCCTATCCTTCTGTTAATAATGCCCCAGCTTCCCAAGCACTCCAGAAATGATTATGGCACCTCACTGGTTCCCTTATCCATCATCAACTAATGAGTAATTGGGATTTTGTGTCATGCTTTGAGCCTCTGATGATCACAAAGTCAAATGAATGATGGAGATTTATTCTCTAGTGGGTGAGGCATGACAGAGACTCTGGTTTGCCTGTTTTTTGTTGGTTTATCTATCCCACTACTTATGAGCTCAAATCAATTAAGAAATCCATGCCAGTGGGAAGGACAGCAACTCTTTGAGATCTGATTCAGTACTTTACTTCTTTATTAATTTATGCATTTAGTTTTGCTAAGATTTTACTTACATTCAATCCAATATACTAATTTAAAAGGTAGTTTCTGAGTTTCGGTGGTGGTCCATAGGCAGCCATTACAACCATCAGGGAATAAATACATCAGGTTTCTTCATTCTAAATGCTTCTCTGTTCCATTTTGCAACCCATCTTCCCCACTCCTCTTGACCCAAGAAACTACTGATCTGCTTTCTGTTATTACAGATTGTTGTTTCTTAGCCTTCCATATAAATTTAGCCATACTTTACATAGTCTTTTGTGTTTGGCTTTTCCCCACTAGGATAAAGTTGTTCTATTTATTAACGTCCCGTTCATTTCTATTTCTGAGTAATACGTAAGTGGTAAACTCCAGCTAGCTCTACACTAGACAGTTGTTGGGCATTTATCGTTTTACCAATTCGTGGCAATTTAGAACAATGTTGCTATAAATATTTACCTACTCATCTTTTCATGAGCACATAGTTGTTTTCTTTTTTTCTCTTGGGTAATAACTTGGAATTACTGGGCCAGGTAGTAAGTGAATGTTAAAATTTGTGACACTTCTGTACTGTTTCCGAAGTGACTGTGCCATTCTCCTTTCCAACTAGTACCAAAGGCGTTCTGCATCGTAACCTACATTTGGTGTTGTTAATCTTTTTAACTGTAGCAATTCCAGTGAGTAGCACATCACATTGTGGTTTTAGTTTGCATGTCTCTGATGCCTATTGCTGTTTTCCATCTCTTCATGTGCTTATTGGCATTTGCATATATTTTTCAGATGCTCATATATTCTGAACATTGTTTATATGGTTGTTTTTCTTGCTATTTCAATGTAAGTGTTTTTTATATCTACTAGTTAGTAACCCTTTGATAGATGTTTTACATTTTTTTGTCTCTTTTGCACATAAGCTTTTTGTAACTGTCTATCAAAAAGAAAGCAGTTGTTCAAAAAAAGTAAAAGAAGATTGTTCTAAATATGTATGAAGTACATTTTAAATATTTTTATAGTGATGCTTTTTTGTTTCCTGTTTAAGAAATCATCACCCAACCAATATTAGGTAAAGTTTAATAGATTAGCTCTTACATTCAGTACAATGAACCATTTTGAATTCCTTATGTGTATATTTATGTGTATCAGGCGAGGTCAGTGTTTTTTGTTTATTGTTTATTTGCCTCTAACAGATCCCCAGTTGTTCCAGGAATATTTGATTAAAAGACTATCTTTCTCCATTTAATTACTCCGGTATAGCTCTCAAAAATCTATTGGCCATCCAATTGTGGTTGATTTTTAGAATGTCTAATTTATCCCATTACTGTTTTGATAGCTATAACTTTATATTAAATGTTAAGATCAAATTGCCTAAGCTATCTACTTATGTTCTTCTTGCTCACACTTGTTTATGAAGTATGTCATCTGCTTTTCCATTTGAATTTTAAAAGAAGCCTATCAATTCTTTATAAAGCTCTTCTGTGAATGTTGGTTGGCATTACATTGAATCTATAGATCAAACTGGGAAGGATTCAAATCTTAAAAGTACCCAATCGTCCAATTCATGACCATAACTTATTTCTGTATTTACTTATTTAACTAGCCTTTGCAATATTTGAAATTTCCAGATTCAAGTCTTGTAAAAGATTTGTTGAACATATTCCAAGGTTTTTCTAAGGCTAGTGTTTCTAAGTATTTTCGTGTTATTGGAAATGGAATATAATTTAAAAATTTATTTTCTGTGTTCTTTTTTTAGAAGATAAAAATACAATTGTGGTGTGTATTTTGATGTTGAATGCAGTACCATAGCAAAATTCACTTTTTTTTAGCACATTTTTTTTCTTCATGGTTTTGTACATCTACAATCATGCTACCTATAAATGACGGCATCCCTTTCCACTTGATTTACTTCAAGTCTGCTTTTGTTTTTTATTGCTTGATGGCACTGACTAGAACCCTCTAGCACAATGTTAAACACGTAGTATTACTCTTATTTACTTTTATGTTGTTTGATATTAGCCATAGCTTTTTATTAATGAGGTTATAAAGTTTATCTTCCATTCCTATTTTATTTAATTTCTATCATGAAAGTGACAGATTTTGTCAATGCTTATTGTGCACTTACTGAATGACTGTATGTTTTTCTCCTTTATTCTACCATTAATAGATGAATGGATAAGGAAATGTCATTTGAATACAGACATTGGACTGTTATTCAGGCTTACAAAAGAAGGAAATCGTATTATATGTTACAGTATGGGTAGAATCTTAAGGACCGTCTGCAAAGTGAAATAATCTAGTCACCAAAAGACAGACACTGCATGAATCCACTTATAGGAAATATCTAAAACTTTTAGAAACAAGAGTAGAATAATATGCCTGGGGTTTGGGGGAGAAGAAAAGGGGAGGTTTGGTCGCTGGATATGGAGTTTCAGTTTTGCATAATAAAAAAGTTCTGGAGGTTTGTTGCACAACAATGTGACTGTAGTACTTCTACTGTACTGGTTACAAACAAGGGTCAAGATGGTAAATTTCATGTTGCATATTTTTGATAACAACTAAAAATAATATCGTATAATTCTTCTAAATTTGTTATTTTCCAAGGCAGTTGACTGCTGTAGAATTTTTTTGTTGCCATATAATGCATAAAATTGGCTTGTCAGGTTTTTTTTTAATGCCAGTATTGGATTGGGATTGCACAAAATTTATGAATTGAATTGGGATTTCATTTTCAAAATATAGTATATGTTCATAGTCCATCTCTTTATTTAAGTATTCTTTAATATCTCTCAGCAGGGTTTAGTAGTTATTCCTATAAAGCCCATGTAAAACTTACGCTAACTTTATTCTGAAATTATTTATTTTATACTATTATAGAATTTTATAGCTTTGCATCAAATCTTGAAGCCAAGTGTAGTGATTTAGCAAGTTGTCCTAAATCACACTATTATAATTGGGGTATGTTTATTTGTAGAAATAGATTACCGGAATACAATGCTATGTGCATGTAGCATAAATATGTGTATACACACGCACCTACAGGTGTAACAGGAACATATATGCACGTATGTGTAACGTACATAACGCACACACATCACATGCCCGCACTGTTACATACACACTCATGTATAATATACATACATAATACACACATAATGCATACATATATGTACACAGATACATATACACACATATAACATGCATGTGTAATACACACATACAATATATGCGTGATTATTAACGCACTAATATTTATGCAATTATTTAAATATTTTATATAAACTTTTGTGGTATACCATTGCTTTGCTTCTCTCCCCAGTGAATTGATTTCCCATGTTTCTGTATCCAGTAATGAAGTTAAAGAAATGATTATTTATATTTCACCCGTTCTGAATGTATCAAGGACCAGCCCACTTCTTTTTACAAGATCGAGTTCACCTGAGTTTGGCACCACCCCACCCACCAAGTACTGGTGCTTCCCTAACTAACGGCTGATCTCTGATTTTCTTGGATTTTGAGTTTGGACAGGACAAGACATCACTTTAAAATTTGGATTCAACCACTGCACGTTTAGGTTCTGGGCACCATGAGAATTTATGAGACTGAGTCTTCTCTGTATTTCATCACTGCCCTAACAGCACGTTTCTCACACACACTGTGTGCGTGCAGGTGTGTTCACGGAAGCGGGGTGGCCGGGGCCATTGTCAGGCTGAGGAGGTAAGAGCTGTGTTTCAGAAACTTCCAGATTCCAGTCCATCTGCTATCTGTGCCACGGTCAGCAGTGTGGCCGGCCTGTCCTCAGTGAGCAGAGTCTCGGGCTTCGGGCAGGACTTCTTGGTCTTACCTGCCGCAGGCCCAGCATCGGATCCCAAGACGCACACATGCATATGTGAAGTCCTCTCTCTAGAAATTAGTTCACTTAGGCTTCTTTCATCCTCTTTTTTGTTCAATAAAGTTTATTTATTTACTTTGAGAGAATCCCAAAAAAGCTCCATGCTATCAGCATGAAGCCTGATGTAGGGCTCAGTCCCATGAACAGTGAGATCATGACCCGAGCCGAAATCCTGAGTTGGCCACTTACCCAGCTGGGCCGCCCAGGAGCCCCACATCCTCCGCTCTTTTCACGGCTCCACAGATGCGTGTGATATTTATCACATTCTTATTTTTCTTGGTGTTAATCAGAAGAAAGAAATTCTTCATTTTTTTATATCTAAGTGGACAGCTATCCAATTTTTTGTAAAGTCTTTGTTGTGTAGCAAGGTCTTATTATTTTTATTTATTTTCATTGATTCCTGTCCTTAGATTTAGTTGTTTGTAAAACATTGCAAAAATTCAGTGCTAGGGTTCACATATTATTCATCTGATGTGTTCATTTTTTTCATAGTGTTCTTCAGAACCATTATTTATGGGAAGATAATGATATTTCCAAATTTAGAGAGGATAAAATTCTGTTCACACAACTTCAGAAGTGAGGAGCCTTACTCAAAATATTGTTTCATGGACACAGTGGCGCTAACAGAATCCAGGTGTTACTACTTAAAACCTAAGGTTTTATTTAGCAAAGAACCATTAAAAACAAAACAAAACAAAGCAAATCCAAAGAAAGGAAAGCCATATTGTTGACAGTTTCTAGGAAGCAAACATCGCTGTACACTGTGAAAGGTAAAGATCATCAATAACATTGATTTACCTTGATAACATTCAGGTCAGTAAATGTTAAGGACTATTGAAGAAAATAATGCTAATGAGGTAACCAGTATTATTGTAACCCACAGGGATAATGACATTCCATTTGTCATTGAGTGAAGACTGTATCGTGGAATGCAGTTTTCTTTTCTTTACATATAAAGCATGCTTCTTTATGAATTAAATAGCATTGTGGAATTGATTTGATTTTGTCACTCCATTTAGGAACCTATATTCTACACAATAGAACACCCATTCATTTTCTCTTCTGAAGCACCTGTTTAATACTAGGTGCTCATTGTACTTCTGTTGTGAGGTGTGTGTCAAGAGTAAACTCTATTAATGATATATTTAGTCACAGAAGAAAAGTAGACTGAAAGAAGTATCACTCAAAAAACATGTACACACAAATATTTCATAGACAGCTATGAGTGAGGGAGGGGCAAGAGAAAGGGAGAGAGAGAATCTTAAGCAGCCTTATGTTATCAGCACAGAGCGCAATGTGAGGCTTGAACTCATGAAAGTGAGATCATGACCTGAGCCGAAAATAAGAGTCAGACACTTAGATGATGGAGCCACCCAGGTACCCCAAGAACCACATTTTTTTCATTGTCTCTGACATTTCCAGAATGTCATATAGTTGGAATCATATAGCCTATTTAGATGGACTTCTTTTACTTCATACTATGCATTTAATGTTCCTTCATGTCTTTTCGTGGCATGATGGCTCCTTTCTGGTTTAGCACAGAATAATATTCCATGATCTGGATGGACCACAGTTTATTCATCTACTCAGCTATCGAAGGAGAACTTGACTGTCCTTTTTAACTTATTTGTGCCTATATTTAAAGTGGATTTCTTGAAGGCAACATAAAGGTGGACCTTGCTCTTTTTTTCCAATCTGAAATTTCTTTATTTTTAAAATATATTTTTTGATTATTGATTGGATACCAATGTATTGTGGTTTTGCTCATCTCATTAGATCTTAGTTTCTTTTTTCATCTCACACCCCTGTTTTTAGATCCTTTTAGTAGTTTTGTGTTATTTTATAGTCTGGCTTATTAGTCACACCTCTCTGTTTTTGTTTGGATTAATACTGTAGTTATTGTAATATATGTCTTCCATTTAACACAGCTGGACTTTAAAAATAATAACAATACGCCACTTAAAATATAAGGACCTTACAACAGTATTCTATTGGCTTCCTCTTGTCCTTTGTGCTATTAATATGTAACTTACCTGTACATATCTTTTAAACAGGAAAATATACATCATCATGATTTTTGCTTAATCATGATTTTCCACTGTCATCTAGCCTATGTAGCATGCCTGCTCTTGTCTTACCTTTTTCCTGTTTGCATACTGTGCTCATTCTCTGCCTACTCTTAAATTTTTTTTATTATTTTTTTTTTGACAATTCAGTGTTAAATTAGAATGTGCTTTAGTTTTTTTTTTCTTTTTTCTTAAGGACCTTAATGAATTGGAATTTGGCATTATATTTTTGTAATTTAAAAATTTTAATGTTTTGTTTATTTTTGAAAGAGAGAAAGAGAGACATCATGAGCAGGGTAGGGCCAGGGAAAAAAGGAGACACAGAATTTGAAGAAAGGCTCCAGGTTCTGAACTAGCTGAGCCTGAGGCGGGGCTTGAACCCACGAACCATGAGATCGTGATCTGAGCCAAAACCGGGCAACCAACCAGGTGCCCCTGTGTGTTTTTATTCTTTGTCAAAGTTGGAAAACTTGAGACTATTGATTCTTCAGTACTTTATGATCACCTTCTTCCCCCTGGGAACTCACTTACACGTATATTAGACCACTCGATATCATCTCACAGATTGTGTCTGCAGATTTTTCCAGGCTTGTTTCCCTCTTTGAGTCAATTTGAATCGTTTCTGTTGCTGGACATTCAAATTCATTGATCCTCCTTCTGTGTTATTGAATCTGCTATTGGCCCTAGATATTGTAATTGCAAAAAACATTTATTTATTTATTTTGAGAGAAAGAGAGAGGGAGAAAGCAGAGGAGGGGCAGAGAAAGGAGAGGGAGAATCCCAAGCAGGCTCTGTGTCTTCAGTGGAGACCTCTACACAGGGCTCAATCTCATGACCGTGAGATCATGACTTGAGTGGAAATCAAGAGTCAGATGCTTAACTGACTGAGTCATCCAGACATCCCTAGATACCGTAAGTTTTATATCACATATTGTAGTTTTAATGTCTGGAAGTGTGATTTGGATTTTTCAAAATGTATTTTATTGTTCTCCTCAACTCCAAGCTTTTTTTTTTTCCTTCCATGTATATATGGAGCATACTTATGGCAATACGCACTTAATTCTTATGTGTGTTATTTAAAAAAATTTTTTTTCATTTATTTATTTTTGAGAGACAGAACTAAAGTGAAAAAGGGGCAGAGAGAGAAGGAGACTCAGAATCTGAAGCAGGCTCTAGGCTCTGAGCAAACATTCAGTACAGAGTCCGATTTTGGGCTTGAACCCACAAACTGTGAGATCATGACCTGAGCCGAAGTCAGATGCTTAACTGACCAAGCTACTCAGGTACCCCTGTTTTGTTTTTTGTTGTTGTTGTTGTTTTTAATTCGTTTAATGTTTATTTTTGAGAAAGGGAAAGCACAGGTGGAGGAGAGGGCAGAGAGAGAGGGACATGCAGAATCAGAATTAGGTTCCAGGCTCTGAACTGTCAGCACAGAGCCCAACATGGGGCTCGAACCCACGAACTGTGAGATCATGACCTGAGCAGAAGTCAGCCGCTTAACCATCAAGTCTATCATATTTCTTTTCTGTGTCGATTCATGGTCTGTTTTTATTTATTATTTCCCCTTTTTATCTATTGATCATAATTTCCTGTTTTTTGTCCCTGGTAATTTTTTAGTGGTTGCCAAACTTTGTGTTTTTAGCCAGTCAGGTGATGGATTTTGTTATATTCCCGAGAATACTGTTGAGTTTCATCCTCAAGCTCTAGGCACACTAGTGAGAATCAGTTATATTCTTTCGAAGTTGCTTTTATGATATGTTAGGGGAAATTTATTCTAGGATTAATTTTGTTACACCGTGAAGATGGAGACTTTTAAGTCTCTGCTCCGTGTTCCTTGGATTACAAGGAGTTTTGTTTCTGTCTGATGGGAACAGGGAATATTTCCAGGCTTGGGGGATGTACATTGGCATTATTTCTCATCTTTTCCAATGGTTCTTTCCACATCCATGGGTAGTATATATGTGGGTATCAAGAATCAGTTCTGTCAGCACTGAGACCGGGCTCAAGGCTACCTTTCTTTAGAACTCCTGAGCTTTTTCTCTGTGTGACTCCTTCTCCAGTATTTTATCTTTCAAATTTTAACTATTTGGGGTTTCTGAACTTTCGACTTTGTTTCTTCCTCTCAGTCAGGAAGACAGATTCTGTATTCTGTATATGTACATTTTTATATTATATTCATTTATATTTGTTTAAGGAAGTCCATTTTAAAACATCTTTTAACTGTGCTAATTAAAAAAAAATGATGAATCCTCTAACTGATTAGCTCAGTTCAACTTCAAACAATCACTGTGTGTATAACCGCGCTGTGGGTAAGTATTCTTGTTTTCTCTGTATCGTAAATGAGGACTGATGCAGAGACCTGAGATTTTTGACCCAGGTCAAACCACCAGTAAATGTGCCAGTGGCATTTGGAACGACTTGGCATCTGTGCAGCGTTTAAGCCCGTACGATGCAGTGCTGAGACCCAGATTAGCTACTAGGAAGACACCTCCCTACATTGTCTCCATTGTCTAAAATGGGCGAGTTTAGAACTAAACTTTCTCACTCTCCAGCCAGTGGTCTATCTTCTTTTCTACCTGTGAAAATCACTTAACTATGTTTCTCTGAGCTTCTGCTGCTATGAAAGTTACATGAAAATGAGAACTGTTAATACGTTTTGGTAGACAGGAAGTATCTTTATATAAAATTTGTGACATATTTGAGTGCATAGTTCCTTAAAGCAATTGGATTAATGTCAACATTTTACCAACATGCCACTTATTTTGAACAGGGATGGTGAGGCTATCTCAGGAATAGACTTAATATATTTCCAGATATCTGCTACTTGCCACAGACATCTCTAAGTTGACTCCTATGGTGTCCAATCATGGGATTCAGCAAGTGTTGTAACTGATAGCATATTTATTGATTAGGATTACAATCAGTTAAATAAAATATGTTAAATATACCAATCACTACTACTCTTGACTATAACCATATAATCTTATAAGGATGAAGCTTTATGTATTTGATTGTCACAATGTGTGTTAAAGCCCATAGGAAAGAGCATGGAATTTAGCAAATGTAAAGTAAATTCACTATTACTGTATCCGTCCTTTTCAAGTAACGGTTAAGTTTTTTGGGAATTAGCCTTGGACTCTGTGTATACCTAAACTCCAGCCACAAATAGCAAAATTTTGTCAAGAAAACTATTTCCTCATAACAGTCTTTAATTTTAATTGTGCCCATATAATCAGATCATAATTTTCCTTTCCCTCCTGAAAAGCATTTGTTTCTAGTCAAATTTTGTTTCTTGTAATTTTCCATTTGAAGTCTGCCTCTACTCCTAACTTTTGATTAAATAATAATTTGGATCTCAAAAGTGTTTTTAATATTGCCTGTCTTAACATGGATATAATAATGCCAATGTCTCTAAGTGTCTCTCCTCTATTTAATAAGTTAAATGTTAAACATTCTTCTAATTTTAATATGGCTAATAAATCCTCCCATTTAATATATTACATTTGTCCTTCTGCAATAAATCTAATATTATTTATATGCAAAGTGAAATATAATAAAAGGAAAATAGGAAAAAATTTAGAGAAATATATTCTTATAGGAAGATCTAAAAAGAATAAAAAGGGAGTGTATTTGTTGATTCTTGTTATCAAATTGAGTTTTTTTCCTAATCATTCAATCTATCTTGTATCTTTTCCACTATTCCAGTTTATAGAAAATAGACCCAGTATCACCAAATACCAAAGGAATGAAAATTTTAGTCACTTCTTAGATTCACCTTCTATTTAGCAGAATAATATCTGTCCGCCATAAACTATCTATATCATATATTCCGTGATGATACTATCTCGCTTATTAACTGTGCCTTCCAAGTATGGACCGTTCAGCTACATTTGCCATGCTCATACAAATATTTCCACATTGGTATCAACATTTAAAATATTTACTTAGGGGCGCCTGGGTGGCTCATTCGGTTAAGCCTCCGACTTCAACTCAGGTCATGATCTCACGTTTGTGAGTTTGAGCCCCGCATCGGGCTCTGTGCTGACAGCTCAGAGCCTGGAGCCTGCTTCAGATTCTGTGTCTCCCTCTCTCTCTTGCCCTCCCCCTCTCACCTCTGTCTCCCTCTGTATCAAAAATAAATTAAACGCTGAATTTTTTTAATATTTACTTAAATTTGATTCATTAGTTAATGTAAATCTCATGGACGTTACTTTAAGACAATAAATGTAAATATTAGCCTTCACTTTTAATGGCTGCGTAGAATTCCTAGCATGGATATTTAGTTTCCTTTTACTGGGACAAATTCAAGTTGTTTCCAATATCTTTTACTATGAGTCATTCTGGAAAAAGTATCTTCATACACTTTTATCTATTTACTGATACTTTTTAAAATATAGCACAGTAAATGCCATAGTATTCTCACATTAATGCATGGGATTGTTTATTTCATCCATTTGATTTACTTAATCAACAGTCCTGAATATTGTCAGCATTTATTGAATATATACTGTGTGAACATTATATTTAATCATAGACAGACTTGCATTTGGGGCACCTAGGTGGCTCCATCTGTTGAGTATCCAGTTTCAAGCTCGGGTCATGATCTCATGGTTCCTGAGTTTGAGTCCCGCCTCAGGTCCCCTGCTGTCAGTGCAGAGCCTGCTTTAGATCCTCTGTCCCTTTTTTCTCTCCCCCTCTGCCCCCTCACTCTTTCTCTCAGAAATGAATAAACATTAAAAATTCACTTCTCCTTTTTTATTGTTCCAGATACACAAAACAAAATAAAGCATCCAGAATATGTACCTATCTTATTTTCTACTTGAAATGACCTGTCATGAAAATTTTCATCTATCTGTATGTAAAGGGGTATTTATAGGCCCATTTGTTTACATACATATTAAGAAACCAAGATTATAATTATGTGGGTCCTTATCCTATAATCCTAACACAGATACAGACCTACTATAGAATTTGGGCAAATCCTGTTCCTCCTGAGAACAGTGCACAAAGCGGAGATCTAGAAAGCCCGTGAGAGCAAGGCGTAGAAGACTAGTTCGCCGGGCTAACCACTCCAGTAATTTGCTGTGTAATCTGGAGCAGGTCACACCTTACAAAGTCCACAGTTTTATGGATCTAAATTCCTTCCTGCCCTGGCTGGATGTCTCAGTCTGTTGAGTGTCCACCTTCAGCTTAGGTCTTGATCTCACGGTTCGTGGGTTTGAGCCCCGCGTTGGGCTCTGTGCTGACAGCTCAGAGCCTGGAGCCTGTCTTTGGATTCTGTGTCTCCCTCTCTCTCTCTGACCCACCTCTGCTCATGCTGTCTGTCTCTCAAAAATAAAAATTAAAAAAAAAAAAAAAGGAAATATCTTGGCCTAATCTCCCAGATTACCGGGGAGTACTTAAATAAGTGTGGCCGGGCTGCCGTAACCAGTAGCACGTACTGGGCACCTAAAACAAAGCTGTTTGTTTTCCCACAGTTGTTGGGGCTGGAAATCCAGAAGCGAGGTGTTAGCCAGTGTGTTTCCTTCTGAGGCTGTGAAGTCACATCAGTGCCAAGATTCTCTCCGTGCTCTGCGGGTGGTTGTGTTCTTGCTTGTCTACACCTCATCTTCCTTCTTCTGTACGTGTCTGTGTCCAACTGTCTTCCCCTTGAGGGACACCAGTCATAGTGGATTAGAGGTCACCTTCGTGACTTCATATGAACTTAATTATTTAGTTCTCACATTCTGAGGCACGGGGGGTTAGGACTTCAATACATGGACTTTGTGTGGGATCTGATTCATCCTGTAACATCAACTGATATGGAACACATTTGTCACATACCAGATATTCAGATACATGAAGATCGTTTCCTGTGCTCTCTCTCTGTCTTGCCTATTGTATAATTTCTTTGTCAGAACTACCTTATAATTATTATAGCTGTATAGAAGTTCTCCATACTTGGTGTTCAAGGTTGTTATTCTCTTAAAAATTTTTTTAAATGTTTATTTATTTTTGAGAGAGAGAGAGACAGAGGATGAGTGGGGGGAGGGGCAGAATGAGAGGAAGACACAGAATCTGAAGCGGACTCCAGGGTGAGCTGTCAGCACAGAGCCTGACTTGGGGCTCGAACCCACAAACTGTGAGATCATGACCTGAGCTGAAATCAGATGCTTAACTGACTGAGCCACCCAGGTGCCCCTTCATTCTCCTTTCAAGTGTATCTTAGCTATTCGTTTTTGTTTACAATTTTGTATTAAAGATTGAATCATTTAGTGATGTGGAGGAATTGGGCCACTAGTGAGGAAGATGTTGGGAAGTGAAAATTTTGGATTATACAAATCAGATGACGTTAGATTAGTATACATTTATAGATACATTGAAACATTGGGGTATTCCATCTAGAAATGATGAGAGTGAATGTGACCAAGTAGATCAGGTTTTCATTGAATCACACATAGTGGGGAGAAATAAAGGAATCTTGAAGTCATCTTGGAGGAAGCAAAAGAAACTGTTTATCCCAAGATAGGGGGCTAATAGGATTTACAACTCCAGGATTTGTTCAGTTTGCAACAGTACAAGTCATAAGAAGTCAAAATAATTTCCTGAATAATTGTCATAAATGTTTATGTTTAAGGAAAGCTAGCTCTCAGCTTGAACAACGAAGTGTACATAGTTTACAACAAAACATGTTTCTGTGGCATATTCTAGGGAGCTGTAAAGTCTAAGCTATTTACTACACATGGTTTAATGTAATTTGCTTATCATCTGTTGCTTCTAGGTGTATTCCCTCCATGAGAAAGTACATGCTGTGCTTCCCTCTTTCCAGAAAATGATTCTTTCTCTAAGTTTTAATGGTTTTTTTTTTTTTATATCATGCTTAATGGGTAGGTTGCTTTCTACAAAGAATTTCATTTTTTTGTCTTTTGAAAAATTTTTTTGAGGCTTTCAAGACTTTGTGTGTTGGTTTGCTTCATTACAGCCAGGGAGTATTTTCACTGGAAAGTCATGGCTGGGACAGAAATGACAGAAAGTTAAGTGCTTTTTGAAAATCCAAGATTAAAAGCGTGACTCACAGTTTGACACTTGTTGCAGATAAAAGTTGTTTTGTAAGAAGGATTGTATGGAAACAGGTAGGGGTGGTGTGGGAAGGAGACACTAGATGATTTAAAGATTTTTTTTGTAATTTTTGTTACATGCATACGTCTCTCATCTGTATGCTAAAAAAGTTATAGTTTAAAACAACAAATCTCAGACCAATATGGTACAGTAAGTATATGAAGACCACTGAAAACAGTGGTAGATATTGTGTAAAATACTGTGTTTAGGGAACACTTGGATGGCTCAGTCGGTTAAGCGTCTAGCTTCGGCTCAGGTCATGATCTCACGGTTCGTGGGTTTGAGCCCTGCGTCGGGCTCTGTGCTGACAGCTCAGAGCCTGGAGCCTGCTTCAGATTCTGTGTCTCCCTCTCTCTCTGACCCTCCCCTGCTCGCGGTCTCTCTCTCTCTCTCTCTGTCTCTCAAAAATAAATTAAAAAACGTAAAAAATTTTTAAAAATACTGTATTTTTAAAGTGAACACTGGTGTGTTTATAACATAAGTAAAAAGATATCAAATCATCTTAGTTCTATATTCATACATTCATGTTATATAAAAATTATATAAAATTATAACTCACTAAAAACTATTATAGTTATTATTGCAATTATTGCTGCTTCTGATGCTATTGTTTTGGCTGTTTTTAGCCCACCTTTATTTGGGACCAGGGCAGCCTTCCGTCAATGTCCTTTTGTGCCCAAACTCAGAGTAATTCATATTTTGCCTCTTTCTGATAGTGTCTTCTATTCATATATTTTACTCAAGACCCTCTGAGCTGAAGTCTATGGCAGATATGATAAGCTGTTTAGGGTGATATATATCTGCTCCCTGCTCTGTTAGCCCTCATTCATCACACAGCTGCACTTGGCATGCACTTTCTGATTTAATCCCCTCAATGACAGTATGGAGTGGTCATTCCTTCTTTTGATGGAGGTGAGATTTTCACTAACGAAGGTATTTCATAAAGAAACATGCTTGCTAATCATCACAGTGTTAGCAGGTAGGTTGACCTTAAGGGGGTTGTTTATTTCTACTGCCCCTTCCCTAAATTATTTTTGAAAGTTTCCTTCCCCCTATGGACACTCCCACCGTGTCTCTGTCAAATGTTATGCTTTCCAATTTAGAGACTGTTTAAATTTTTTCAAGTCTATAATCTTCTGTGATTGTATACTGATTTATATGAAATGAGGTGAGTCAGCTAGACATGTAAAATGACTGAAATTAATAAACTGTTTTAAAGTCTTCTTCAGTGGACCTAGACAGACTTAAAGTAAGAATAATTTAGACTTTTCACCATTTTTATGTTTTAATTGGGGTTTCCAAATTCCCCTATTTACTTTTGAACTGATACACCATGAAAATTCTTTTGAAATACAGGTGTGCAAGTATAAACAGAACGTACATTGAAAAGTAATATGGCAGCATTAATTGGAAAAATTTGGAAATTTGGACTAACAGACACAAATATAGATTTTTATTTGCTTGTATGTTTGTTTTGCTACCAGAGACTTGCTCTGTTATAGAAACAGTCTAAGTATGTTGAACTTTATTTTTCTATTGGGCAAAATACACTTTACAATATTTTGTATTTATAGTTATATATTAACACTTGTAACACTTGTATTTAATGTAATACAATGTATAATTATATGATCAAGATATTCTTTATAGTCAGTGCCTGGAGAGCCTAAGAGATTTATTATTTCTTCCAGAGGAAATGCATAGGCATTATTTGTCTCTGGACTAAATCCCTTGTCCTGTGAAACCACAAGGAAATAATTGACTAATGGTAAATTATTTCTGTGCATCAGAGAATAGCGTCTCTTACATGTAACTAGTCACTTCAGTGTAGTGGTCAAACTTTTTAATTTTTTTCTAAGAAGTATAATTGTCATGCTAAGAAAAGCAAGGAAACTGAATCACGTAGAATGCTCAGTTAAAACTAGTGAAACTAGAGTAGACATAAATATACAGTTGTGAAGAATAAGTGTAACAAATGGAAAATAGTGACAAGTGTGGTAGATATTGGTCCAATGGTATAAATAAGCACTTCAAATCTACTTATTTTTATGTAAATTTTAGTTAGTTAACATACAGTGCAATATTGGTTTCAGGAGTAGATTTCAGTGATTCATCACTTACATACAATACTCACTGCTCATCACAAGTGCCCTCCTTAGTACCCATCACCCATCTGGCCCACCTCCACCCTCCTCCCTCCACCAACCCTCGATTTGTTCTCTCTTGTTAAGGGTCTCTTGTGGTTTGATTCCTTCTCTTCTCTCCCCATCCTCCCCTCTCTGCATCTGTTTTGTTTCTTAAATTCCACCTATGAGTGAAATCATATGGTATCTTTCTTTCTCTGACTAACTTATTTCACTTAGCTATATATAGAGGAAGAGTTATAAATATATTCATACCCTTATGACATCTAAAAACCAATAAAATATACAGGATACCTAGTCACCATAGGAACGGCATCTATTTGCCGTTGAAGGTATAGAAATCTAATTACAAATTAAGTCATATTTATACATTCAATTAATATCTTGATATAAAAATTCACCTTGGAGAACTAAAATAAATAAGACTGCTCGATGGCTTTACATCTTAGTAGGTTCTTTATAGTTGGGTTACATTATTTAGGATGAACCTGAAATAAGTTTTCATTAGATATTAAGATTTCCAGTTTCCCTCGCAGTTTTGCTATTGTAAAGATAGTTTGACATTAAAAAGAGTTCTTCTCACATCATCCGTAAGCATTTTCAGTACATAAAATCCTCCTCTTAGCTGTTCACTTATCTAAATGTTACATTTACATAACAGCCAAAATAAAATACATTGTTTTATGTACATATGTGGCTTTTGTTACCTTTCTGCAATAAAGGGAGCATCTATCCTCTGTCTGTCTGTCTCTCTATCATCTCTCTCTATCTATCATCTATTTTATGCTATTAGCACTTGTATTCCTATAATTAGTAAATATTAAATAATATTACCTTTTGAACTATTATAATTTTCTGTATGTGGTACATGTGATAAGAAAATTTGCATGAGAATTCAGAACATGGGATGGTTGGCAATCCATTTGTCTATTGACTTGTATTATTAAAATATACCTTAAACTTTTGCCAGATATCGTATTGTAGATAGCTCATGACTTTGACATGAATTCTTCCTTTTCTGTCCTGTAGCACTTGAGTCAGGGAGAGCACAGCAGGCTTGCTGTGGCTGAGTATGTCCACGAGGGGGGGCTCCTGGTGGGAGCAGAGTCCAGACCCTGTGGCTAATTTCCCAACCGACTGTGGCTGTGGATTCTCTGTTGGCCTCCTTGTCAGTGGTGCCACGTCGTCCTGATAATGTCATAGGGACCCTCACATAATACAGGAGATTATGTCTGGGCTGTCTTCTGTGGCGACACCGGACCCCAGCTTCCATCTGGGTCTCCTTCTCTTGTGGGGTGGGAGAGGCGGAATGCCCTGCCCCTGTGTCCTGAACAGGCTGCCTTCTTACTGCCTTTCAGAGTCCTCCTTTGGTCACTTCCTGTGTTGTTTTCGGGGACTGCAGTTGTGGTTAGCAAAGTGAGTGTAGAGAAATGGACATGTGCTCTCCTGTCTGCGCCCAAGTCTGTCAGGTTTTTTGCTGCAATATTCTTTCTTCGAAACAAAACAAAATAGTTTGAAGGATATACAATTTGTTTGCATTTCTGTCGTGTATGTGTGTCTCTGTGTGTGCACATTTGTAACAGGGCATCTGACATTAAATCGGCCATTACCATTGGACTTCTATAGTTTTTCATGATATACTCAGTTGTCTTATAACTACTTGTGTTGAAACGCTATTATATGAGAAAGATTTACAATAATCTTATCTTCTTTTACTGAAATATTCTCTTTTCCTACTTCACACGTTAGCCTTGAAAATTACTTTAGTCTTCATATTACTCTGAATGCACCTTCTACCACTTTGCTATCCATATGATCTTGGACAGTTTACTCGACTTCTACTGCTTCTTTTTATAACATAGTATAAATTTGAGACTGTGGAACCAAAGACACATGGATAAACATGCTACAGTCTTTCCATGTTGACTGTGTAATGTTGGGCAATAGACTTTACTCCTGCTCATCTCCATTTGTTGTATTTAAAGTAGAATTATAAGAGAACTTTTATCACATCGGTTTTTATGACAAGTGAATACGTGAACATACTGGTCTTATGGCAAGATTTCCATAGGTGTTAGTGATGATGATGATGACGGTGGTGGTGATGATGATGGTAAATAGAAGATACTATTAATTTTATTTTTAAGTTTTTTGTTTTGTTTAGGTCAGCATCTGTGATAATCAAATAGTTATGATTTGTTGGTCATTACATTTTATTTGTTGTTGTATTTATATGAACCCACATAAAAAACCTCTTCCATACATATTACTTAAAGAGGGGGCCATATTTTATTTCAGATTAGCTCTGGTTTAATTTATTGCTAATGTTCAGAATGCACACTCATTCCTAATTTCTTTCTTTATTCCTTAATTAATTCTGGCAATAAAACCTTTGACTTCTAAATTTAATAGGCCCCAGCTTTATAAATGGTTGAGAAGGAGACATATCTGTTCTTGTACTCAGGCTAAAAATGAACACGAACAGGAAGATGATGTCTAGTGGGGAGATGCAGGGGGAAAATGAGCACATTTCAGGGTGTAATTCACAAAACTGAACACTAAATTCCTAAATATGCAATAGTCATTGTCCTTATGTTTCCCAGAAAGTTTCCATGGTAAGCAATGTTGTTCCTAAGTATTGAACCCTTACTCTCTTTTACATTCTCTGTAAATTCTCAAAGAAGACTGTATGAAGTACATCTCTGAGATTAATAGTAATATCTCTCTGTGGTGCTTTCTCCTTGTTTGTCTGAGTTTCTAGAAAGCAGGATCCATGCTATGTTGATTTTTCCTTCCTGGGCGCATAGCCCACTGTCCAGCATGTATATGGTTAAGTGAGTAAATGACTAAATTATATGACCTTTAAAAAATTAAGAGAAATATATCCGCAGCCTTCCTAGTGAGAATTTCTCACAGGGACTATATTTTGTCCCCATAAAACTGGTGAAATTTGGTTTAAATGGAGAGTCAACCTGTATTTTAAAATCATAAGAACTGAGCAGCCTTTCGAATAGGATATGTATTCAGTCAACTGAGTGCAGCCTTAGTGGGAGAAAACGTATTATGTGCATTTGAGAATGAGTGTGTGTGTGTGTTGGTGTGTCTGCTTTTGGGAAAAATGGGGCTGCTAAACTATTTTATTGAGAATGGCAGGGGCTCTAGACTGTTGTTTTTGTGTTTTGGCTCTAGAGTTGATTTGATTTCAAAGTTTCTGTTTTAGTTTTATGCATAACTGAGACATTTATGTATCAGCATAAAAGTAGCAATCAATGTGTCCAGATTGACAAATTTCATTTTATGGGTTTTGTAGTACCATCAAAGAACATATATGAACAATACTTTTATTTCCAGTAAAAGGTCCTGATATATTTATATCTCAAACATCTGTGACATATGTTTAATTATGGGTCACTGCAAATGTCTGCATATGTAAGTAGTTCTGAAACACAATACGTGGTAAGCACTTATTTAAGTAAAAAGAAATCACTATAAAATCATGCTCTAGGTAAGGAAGTCTTGCATTAGTGAACATTTATTTTTCAGAGAATACATAGTAGCGTGTTCTTTAAGAAATGATACAGTTTGTATTTATAAAGCTTTTTGGTTCTTGAAGATTCATTATGAGAATATTATTTGTTTAATCTAAGGTTCTGTTTGCTCCTTTAAAAGTTATCTATTTTGCATGGAACTTATGACTTTTATGGTATATGAAACCTTGCAAAGCTGTCACTCACTCTGGAAAAAAATAGAAGAATCTCAGACAGCTTGATTTTAAATATGTACGTTTTGGAAAGATTAACAGTCTGGTGTTCTCTGTACAGAATAAGTTAATCAGTTCATAGATTTAAATATGAAATATTTCTGCTTTGTTATTGCAAATAAAGCTAGAGAGACATTAACTTAATCATTTATAAATGTTATAATGTGCTCCATTGCTTACTAATAACAATGGAAATATTTCTGATATTAGAGATAGCAGAGTTTATGTGGCCAAAACATATTCTTTGTTATTTATTTGTTTGATAAAGACACAGCATGAGCAGGGGATGCGCGGAGAGAATCCCAAACAGGCCACACGTGGTGCTTGAACCCACAAACCATGAGATCACGACCTGAGCCGAAAACCAAGAGTCAGACGGTTCGACTGAGCCACCTAGGTGCCCTGGGAAAAGTTGTTTAAAACCATTTTATTAGCAATATTATGCATATTTAAAAAATCTTCCCACTGGTACCATTTCCTGTTTATTAACATGGAGAGATGAGCTCATGTCCTCTGGATTCATGTAATTACAGAGGAAAACTTAGTAAACGTCCATTTTTCAGAATCACCAAAGAAAATATATTTTACATTACGTAGCATTTAGCTGCATACTCCTAATTTTTCTCCCCTAGAGCATACATTACTGTTCACAGCTAGGAAGCCACATTTCTGCTAATTAACCTCATGGTTTTAGAATTTGCTTAGTATTATTAACCCTAAGTCATAAAATGCCATGACTTATTATTGATATTTTGATAAGCATTATACGAAAGACCTGACACTTTAAGAAAACAGAAAATAAATATGTCACTGACGTATTATGTATATTCCCAGAAATATGCCATATGAATTACTATGATTAGGATGAAAACTTTAAAGTTCTTTCTTTAACTTGTTTATTTTAGGTGCAGATAATTATTTTTTAAAGCCAAAAGTTATAGAAATTGAGAAAATAAAATGTAGCATACTGATGTAGTTTAAGTAAGAAAGTATCCCCTTGGTTTGTTAGATAAAAAATATATGAACAACACTAATGTATAGAAGAATTTATTGGTAAAATTCTGCAGAAAAGAAAGGATTTCTACTCAACATTTATATTTTCTTTTTTTAACTTTTTAAAAATGTTTTTATTTATTTTTGAGAGACAGAGAGAGATAGCGTGAGCAGGGGAGGGTCAGAGAGAGAGGGAGACACAGAATCCGAAGCAGGCTCCAGGCTCTGAGTGGTCAGCACAGAGCCCGATGCGGGGCTCCAACCCACGAACTGTGAGATCATGACCCGAGCCAAAGCCGGACGCTTAACCAACTGAGTCACCCAGGCGCCCCGACGTTTATATTTTCTAAGTTAATTAGGGTGTCATGGCAAAAACTTATTTTTGTTTATATAAAATTATTTAGTTATTTTTTTACTTTTTATTTCCCCATTTCCATCTATACATTCTACAATCTTGAAAAATTTTAACAGAATTAAACAAAAGATATGTATAATTTGCACATACCTATGTATTGTTTGTAAATAACCATCTTTTACTCTAGGTCTGTAAGGGTTTCAAAACTCATAATGAAAAGTTCTTTACTTGTTAAATGTTTACATTGAAGGTGAATGTTTACTTGAAGTTGAATTCATCTCTTAGGAGGTTACACAAACATGTTTCTTTTCCCTAGGATATGACGGGTCTTATATTGGTTAGAAGATGACTTAACATGCCAGAATTTGTCTATTTTCTCAAATACAGTAAAGCCCCCCAAAGGTTTTTAGTCTCTGTGTGTTTGGCAGGGACTCTCCTGGAGCACAGACGTAGAGCTACCCTGATGCGTTCCGCGCTACAGGGGCTAAAGGTCTGGCTGTCCTATAAAACCACAGCAGGATTAATATTGAGAATGTATATATTATGAGGTTGTTGGACATGTGTAAGGCACGAATTCAGTTCAGAATATATGTCACAGCGGGTGGAGCTCATGATCTTGCTTTTTGTCCAGGTTTTCTGTCTTGTTTTGCTTTTTTCCCAGCAAGGTCGGGAGGGGAAGTGGGAAACCTCAGCAATATTGACCCTTGGCATTGCTATCCTCCATTGGGATAATAAAGCGGCAGTCTATCTGAATGGCTGATTCTGAGCTCAGCAATGTGGCGGGGCTTCTTGAAGAAGAATGAGTAAGGGGGCAACACAACGTTCTGCGTGTGTTTCCGAGTTCCTACGTGATGCTCAATTAGCAGCGATAGGTGAGGTTACCCGGATTGAAGAAGGAACACAGGCACAAAGCGGTAGACGTGGGGATAATGGGCCAAGCTCAGCCGAAACGTCTCGGTGGCCCTGAGGCATCTGCTGGGACACACAGTATTTGCTCCAGGCTGCGACATATCACAGAAAGCCACCCACGGTGTCTCAGCCAAAAAGGACTTCCCACAATGCAGCTTGTCAACTTCAGACTCATGATGTCACTACCCCAGGATCCAACTATGTTTTTTTCTTTTCCATTATTTGTGACTTATATGCTCCATGACAAAATGGTTTTGCACCTCTAAGAGGAGAGGCAGAACTTACACACCTGTGCGCGCGCACACACACACACACACACACACACACACACACACACACAGAAACAAACAAAAACTTGGTGAATTATTTAGAAGCTCTTCCTCTGACTTCTAGTAACTTCTTACCAGCCAGATCACCGTTTCTAAGTGCAAGTGATTCTGGAAGCATTTTATTGCAGGGACAATTCTGCCCAAAACAAAAGTAGGACTTCATTAGTAAGAAAGAAAGGGGAACGGACATTTGGTGGGCAGCCAGCAGTCAATGCCTTAATCATATCAGGAGGCTGGAGGTCTGGTGTCCTCTCTTTAGTCAGAAGTAAGACTAGTCTGCTAAAGTGAAATCAACTTGCATCTGGATGTAACCCTTGTCTACTCTATTTTGAGGAAATAAAATGTCCTTTTATTGTCCTATCCACATTGGAAATGAAGTTTCAGTACAGTTATTGTAAAATATCTCATTGTATTGGAAAAAATATCTCAACATTAATAGATATTTTGTGTTCAGTAACATAAAGTTGGTAAAATTAGTTTTACAAACCAGGCAGTTATATGTTTTAAGTATAATAATAACTGATTGGAATGGCTGCAAAAGGAAGGTCTATTATTTATTTTTTAATTTTTTAAAATATTTATTTTAGAGAGAGAGAGAGACAGAGTGTGAGTGAGTGAAGGGCAGAGAGAAGAAAGACACAAAACCTGAAACAGGCTCTAGGTTCTAAGCTGTCAGCACAGAGCCCAGTGTGGGGCTTGAACCCATGAACTGTGAGATCTTGACCTGAGCCAAAGTTGGCACTTACCCGACTGAGCCACCCAGGTTACCCAAGGAGGGTCTATTATTAAGGAGGTTTAAAAATGTAATGCAATCAGGGGCTTAATAATGCTCTGAAATTTGAGAGGAACCAATTTTCTGACCTTCCTATTTTTCTTTCTTCCAGTGATAGAGTATCAGTAGAGTAGGGTTCACCACGACTCAGTGTCTGAAAGTATTAAGATGTCCTTTCACGTTTTAAGCAAGGGTGACAGCTGTCTGGCAATCACGGGGAATAATGATGTGGAAGACTTTCAGAAATGGCTTGGGCATCAACTGATGTCATTTGTCATCTAGAGATTTCATTCCTGCCAAAATGCCCATGAAAATTATAGGAATACATTTATTTTGCTTGGAGTTATATATAGAGATAATTTCATACTTAGAAAAATGATATAAATTTATTGAAAGCATCTCAGAGAAAATGTACTTGATGAAAACTACAAGGAAAAAACCCATTTGATTAAGAAAACCATCGGTTATGCAATGTGGTAACCGTTGTAAAATATGCATTATTGCACATTCATAATCTCACTCTAATTTGCACCCATTTGTGGCTGATGTATTAAACATTCTGGACTGTAATTATTTTGGTTTAGATCCATGAAATGAGAAGACCCTCCAGGCACTAAGCCTTTCCAGATTTAAAAAATAAAGGCATTATATTTATTTTCTAAATGGAAGCCAAACTTAAGAGTATAGGTATTGAGATCATTAATAGTCTGATAATTTATAGATTGAGCATACGCTTAAATGACTTTCCTTATTATTCAAATGATTATTCAATGAAAAGTGCTTTCGTTTAGCCTAAAGCGCCTTCTTTGGCCATCATTATGTCACGGAAGCACTTTTGTTGTTAAAACGCTTTTCCGTTTCCAGGGAGGAATCTATAATAGTGGCATTCCATTGGCACTGTTTGACTAACTATGCACTGACCTGGGTGCTTAAGCATCAGATCGTGTCCTGTAAGTTCTCGGTGCGGGATGAGTGATTCCACCTAAACTTCCCCAGTGTCAGAAAGAGTGTCATCGAAGGGTCAGACTGTGGCTAAAACCGGAGACCTGTGTCTTTGTGTTTCATTTGTTTCAAATCACTTTTTATAGGGAAGGGACTTACACAGCTGAGGCCACATCAGAGAGTGGAGTCATGGCAGATTCAGGGTTATCTAAGTTCTCAGGCTCAACGTCAGGCTCCCGTCAGGTTCTAGGATGGGTTTTTTAAGGTATCTGTAAACTCTGACAGGTATGACCCATTTTTTACATTTATGCTCCTTTGAGTAAAATGTTTATATTTTTTAACAAATTCTTTAAATTTTTTTTAATGTTTTATTTATTTTTGATACAGAGAGAGACAGAGCATGAGAGGGGGGAGGGGCAGAGAGAGAAGGAGACACAGAACCGGAAGCAGGCTCCAGGCTCTGAGCTAGCTGTCAGCACAGAGCCTGTTGCGGGGCTTGAACCCACGAATGTGAGATCTGACCTGAGCCGAAGTCGGAAGCTTAACCGATTGAGCCACCCAGGCGCCCCTATATTTTTTAACAAATTCTTAAAGGAATGGCCCATAAAGACTAAAAATGACTGGTCCAGACAGAGCCTGTCAGTTAGTAAGAGGCAGGGCAGGACTCAGAAGTTGATCTGCCTGGCTGTTCAGGGCATTTGCCAGTAACCACCTTGCTTCTGACGTGGTGAAGGTTATTTTCTCTGGTGAAGGAACCTTATTCTCCATTTTCCCTGAGATGTAGTGACTATCTGTTTCTTTCTTAGACAAGTGTGTAAGCTTGGGCTACATAGAAAAAGAGAACATCTCTGAAAGAGGAAGAATAAAGCAAGTGGAAGTCCTATGGTGGGTGGGTGGGTGGGTGTGTGTGTGTGTGTGTGTGTGTGTGTGTGTGTGTGTGTGTGTGTGTGTTAGAACCCATGGTGGAGGTAGAGTGCCAAGGACACTCTGTGTTCTCTTGAGGGAAGCTTTGATCACACTCTACTCGCTCTTTCCCCGGAGATTCTTCATCCTGATGCTGCCCAGACTCCCCTTTACAGGCAGGCAGTTTTCCAAGGGAACCAAAGAGAGCATTTTCCTCCTGATAGCCCCAGATAGCTTGAAAATAATCAAGAAAACAAGTCTAAGCACAGAAATATCCAAAATGTCCACCTTCTGTCTGTCAGGCATAGTCTCACATTCCATCAGAAATAAGAGTACAAAGTAAACATATTTATATGAATGTTTGAACAGACCTTACCCCTGCAATATATAAACCAAGCCACTTTTATTTCTGTAAACGCTTCTAAATCTTTTATACAGCTTGAGTGCAGTGGGTCTTTATTTCATGGAAGCAGAGAAAATACATAAATGGGTCTACACAACTGTAAACCTACTCCATGGCTATGTAAATCACTTGTTATTTAATATTAAAAATTGTCTTAACCATTTATTTATTTTTGAGAGACAGAAAGAGAGAGAGAGCATGTGTAGGCGAGGGTCAGAGAGAGAGGGAGACACAGACTGTGAAGCAGGCTCCAGGCTCTGAGCTGTCAGCACAGAGCCCAACACAGAGATCAAACTCACAAACCAGGAGATAGTGACCTGAGCTGAAGTCTGGAACACTTAAGGGACTGAGCTACCCAGGCGCCTCTATTTTATATTTTAATACATAAACCATCCCTTAAAACTAGTTGTGTTTCTAAATATTATAGACTCTGCTTGAGTTATCGATCCTGAAAAAACATGCTTTTTTAGAGATGGTCCGACTTGTGCTTGCCGGAGAAGCACCTTAGAATCCTGTGTAATAGTCTTGCCTCAGTGTTTCCTGTGATTCCACAGACTTACAGGCTATTTGCCACTTTTTTGTCATTTAAGTCTACAGCTGACACGACTATGCAGATGAGGTCTTTTTACATGCAGCCTTTTTAAAGTGCTCCACATATAGCTTTCTGGGGGGAGAGGAGGTCTGCTTTTTCCCTTTCGCACTCTTCATGTGTGCAGAACAAAATGCGTTGAAAATAAATTGTTCCACAAAGCATAACTATTTTTAATTTTTAGGAAGTTTTAAGGAGGGGCGCCTGGGAGGCTCAGTCATTTAAGCCTCCACCTTTGGCTCAGGTCATGATCTTGGGACTCTTGAGTTCCAACTCCATGTCGGGCTCTGGGCTGATGGCTCAGAGCCTGGAGCCTCCTTCTGATTCTGTGTCTCCCTCTCTCTCTGTCCTTCCCTGCTTGTGATCTCTCTCTGTCTCCGAAAAAAAAATGAAAAACGTTAAACATTTTTTAAAGAAGTTTTAAGGAAAAGGATTCATTGTTTAAATCTATTGATTTAGATTATATCATAGCTAAAATTTAGTTCAGCAATCTGTTTAAACACAGTGAGGAGATTTTAACCCAAATCTGGTAATACAGAAGAAAAACAGGCTGTGTATTAGTCAACTCATGCCGCCATAAGAAAATACCATAGATTAAGTGCCTTGTAAAACAGACGTTTATTTTTCACTGTCTTGAAAGCTGGGAAATTAGAAAGCAAAGTGTCAGTGAGAGGTCTCTTCCCAGCTTGTGGGAAAAAACCTTGCTGCACTCACACACGGTCTGTCTTTCCCTTTCTCTCTCTCTCTTTTTTTTTTAATGTTTGATTTTGAGAGAGAGAGTGGGAGCGGGGGAGGGGCAGAGAGAGAGGGAGACAGAATCTGAAGCAGACTCCAGGCTCTGAGCTGGCAACATGGAGCCTGATGTGGGGCTTGAACCTATGCAGGGTTAGACCATGAGCTGTAGTCCTACAGTTAACTGACTGAGGCCCCCAGGATCCCCTATCTTTTTGTAAGTACATCAGCACTACCAGGGAGCCCAACCCCTAGGACTTGATCTATGCCTAACTACTGCTCAAAAACCCGTCCTCCAAACCGCATCATTTTAGGGGTTAGGACTAAAATACATGAATGGAGGGTCATGCATATTCAGTCCATATGAGGCTGTTCAATTTCTAGGTCAATCTACTTCTTTTCTTCCTTAGGTACTTTACATTAGGAAGTGATAGTATTTATTATTTAAGGATTCTCTCTTAAGAGGGAGAATTGAAGTTTTCTTTCTCATCTACGACCATTCTGTCTGTTTATAATTTTATCCTTGCAATTATGTCATATATCACATCTCCTTACAATCCCGTGTGGCACAGAGCTCGCCCTGTGTCGTATGGGCACACAGACTTAGTAGGGCCCTCACTGTGCCTGTGTCCTGGTGGTCACACCCTCTTCTCGGTGTGGATCAAACCTGCGATGTGCGTCCAAGCACCAGAATAGGGTAAAGATGTGTGTAAGACTCTTTGGGAAGCAGATTCATTTTCGTTTCTGGGCTTGTTTTGAAGAAGCAGGTAGGCATGAATCTTACAACCACATGGAAATAATTCCTGTCGACGGCCAGAAGGAGCTTGCATGTGACTCCTTCTCCAGCTGAGCCTCTCATCCAATCAAAGCCCTGGCTGCCACCTGGATTCAACGTGGTGAGCACCCAGCTAAGCCATGCCCAGACTTCTGGCCCATGGAAACTGCTAGAGAAGAATGTGTATTGCTCTGAACTGCTCCATGTACGACAGGGGGCACACAGCAATGGCAAACGATCACATACACATTGCATTGTCCCCATTTTCAGTGGAAGAATCCATCAACCAGACAGCAAGATGGCTGTCCCAAGAAAAAAGATGAGTACATTGATATAAAAAACAGATCAAAATCTCTACCTAACCTCAGACGAAAACATGTATAGTGTGTGACAGTCGCTGTTTGTCTTTGAGCCTAGTTGCCTCCATGTGACAGAGAAAGCTGTTCTTTCCAGGTATAATCTCTAATTCCACTGTGGCAGGCAGGCGATTGTCATACCTACGGCAGCAGAGACCTGTGGTGTCTGAGAACAAGGCACAGAGGCATGAGTCCCCACTGCTGGAAGGCATGGCAGAGGCGAAATCCAAGAGGTGACAGTGGCCCTCAGCTGCAGCGTCCACTGGTAGGCAGTCCAGGTTCCCTCCTTCATGCTGGCCTCCCCTCCCCCACATCCTCCACCAGCCCAGCAACTTCCCCAAAGAGAGCTCAGAGGCTTAGGGACAAAGGCTCTGTAATAGTAACAGTGTGTAAGTGTTCTGCAGGACAAGTATATGCAGAATGCACAGCAAACCACGTGTATCTATAAACTTAACATGAGTGTTTTGTACCAGACCTCCTCTGAAGGTGGGAAGGCCACTGGGTGGCTTTGAGTCATCAAGGAAATGCCGGTGACACAGAGTTTTAAGATAAGGTACGTTTTTGTGGCGATTTGACATTTCTTAGAAAAAGAGAAGTGAGTCAACGTGCGGAGAATATAATCTCTCATTTATTTTTCAACAGAAAAGTATGATGCTTCAAAAAGGTCCCTACTACTGATCCATATATCAAATTTTAATATATGAAAGTTTTCCCCCTTAAAACTGTGCTGTATTAGTTTCAGGTGTACAGTATATGAGGTTCTTTAGGGAGAAGAATTAAAGCGTTTCCCTCTACTTTCTTGAAATGCCATTTCTCTTTCTGTGAAGTGCTGGTTATTTCTTTATTAAGTTTCTTTAATTATACATCCTGAGTGAGGCCATGGCATCAGGCTGGCTGAGTGGGGTTCTTCGGCTCCTGACTGCCTACAACTCAGGCAGAGGCTCTAAAAGGAAGACCATTTTAAAAGCAACAACTTCAAATGGTGCACCTGCCTGGCTCGGTTGAGTGTCCAACGTTGGCTCAGGTGATGATCTTGTGATTTGTGGGTTCGAGCCCTGCGTGAGGCTGTGTGCCAACACCCCGGGGCCTGCTTCAGATTCTGTGTCTCCCTCTCTCTCTGCCTCTCCCCTGTTCATTCTCTCTCTCTCTCATAAATAAGTAAACATTTTAAAAAATTTTAAGGCAACAACTTCAGTAATCTAAGATATTTTACAACACACTACATGATATTGTCTTCAAATAAAGACCAGACTCGTTGTAAAACAGATGCAGAGAGGATTCATGACTCTGCCTTCCTCTCACTGCTGGAGACAAAAGCACGGTCACTTGCTGCCAATCACCAGTGTTTGTTATCAGTTAAAAAAGCAACCACCAACCAGGCTCCAGAGATGGGTAGAAATGAAAGAAAGAAAGAAAGCAAGCACAAGGAGGGGAAAGGTTGCTCCACTTGGCTTCTTCCCTGCTAGGCTCATACATTCTTTGAGAAGTCATTGTCCTACATCAAAGATGACTGCTGTAGCAGGAAATTCACTGGCCTCTCTAAGGGTCCTGTTGGGTAGGCCACGGTTCTTCCCAGAAAACCCTTACATCTTACTGTTGTTCCTCCCCTCCTAATCATCTGCCCAGAACGCTGGGCTGCATAATAACTCTATGCAAAAATCAGAACATATGGTGCAGAAAACTAATTACTCTATCAATATTTCACTTTGTTGTCAGTGATGGAATCTTCGTGGTAATTCTACAACTGTAGCTCAGGAGAGTTGCCAGCATGTGAAATACCGTCAATAGCGATATGCCCACTCCACTGGGCTGGGTCGTATTGCCTCGTCTTAGGGAGTTTTGCTTTTGCTGCATTTAGGAAGCAGGGGAACCCCTCACGGGGTGCCCACTGACCTCTTAAACAGGCATCCTTCATCATGATCAAGTTTAATGAGGGACCATATGCTCCCGTGGTTTGCACACCATGGATATACAGCTTAAATAAAACCTGCTCTAAATCCAGGCTGTAAATTAAAAAAAAATATATTACTTAGTGCAAGGATACCCTCATCACTCAAACAAAGCTGGCTGGCAGACAGAGAGTTTAAGTGTGAGCTCAGGTGAAAACTGGGTAGGGGTGGTGGTGGTGATGAAGCAGATGATGATGGTGGTGCCTCTTCACATTAACTGAGGACTCAGTGTATACACACAGTGCTCTCAACATTCTCAGCAAAGATCACCTCATTAAATACTTCCAAGATTTACCAGACAGGCATTTTAATGAGCCTCTATTTAGCAGGTGAGGGAACTAAGGCAAGGAGTTTTAAACGTCTTACTCTAAAGCAAGCAACTACAGAATTCTAAAGATGGGATTTATATTTTCTCAGTTTTTAACTATTTATTTATTTTGAGAGAGAGAGAAAGAGAGACAGAGACAGAGAGAAAACCAGCAAGGGAGGGGTCGGGGATGGGGCAGAGGATCCAAAGGGGCTCTGTGCTGACAGCAGAGAGCATGATGCGAGACTTGGACTCACAAAATGAGATCATGACCTGAGCCGAAGTCAGACACGTAACAGACTGACCCCACCAGGTGCCTCCAAAGGTGAGATTTCAACACAGTTATTTGAAACTAGAATCATTGCTACTAAACAATACTGCTTTCATCCAATTAGTGTGACTAAATTTATCAGCACCATGCCACATCGTATCCCATTGAGGAAACTTAATGATAGGTCATAATCGATACAATTTGGAGAGAATAATGAAAATGCATGTAATTTTGATCCAGGAATTCTCTTTGCGGACATTTTGCCAATATATATTTGTGTGTATTTGTGTGTGTGTGTGTCTTTGTGTATGTAAGTCCTTGTAGCATGGCCCTAGTAAAATACTGGAGATGATATATAATTTGTTTTGTTTTGCTTTTAATCTAGAGAGCACACAAAGGAGCACAAGAGTGGGGTTGGGAAGGGAAGGAGAGAGAACCCCAAGCAGGCTCCTCACTGTCAGCACAGAGCCTGACACAGGGCTCAATCCCATAAACCATGATATTATGACCTGAGCCAAAAATCAAGAGTTGGTCGCTTAACTGACTAAGACACCCAGGATCCTCTATGATATATTGCACAATCCTATCAGTAGTTTAGAAGAAGATAATTATGATGAATCAGTATGACGAAATACAACACAACCATTTAGAAGAATAAGGTAAACTTATCAATTCAGACATGACGAGATTGCTATGATATAATATTGACGTCAAAAGCCAAGATATAGGGGGGCCTGGGGGGCTCCAGTCAGTTAAGTGTCCAACTCTTGATTTCACTCAGGTCATGATCTCATGGTTTGTGAGATCAAGCCCCATGCTGGGCTCTACACTGACAATGCAGAACCTGCTTGGGATCCTCTCTCTCTCTCTCTGTCTCTCAAAAATAAACATTAAAAAAGTCAATAAAATTATGCTTAAGTTATGTGCTTGTAGATAGATGCATGCCCCCCCCCACTAAATAGGATGGATAAGAATTTAGAAGAGCAATTCAGGATCTTAGAGTCTAGGATGAGAGGGGGACTGATTTTTATATCCTTCCTTTGCTTCTGAGTTTCTTACATAAGTAAACTATATCATAATGAAAACAAAGTATGTGCAGGAACAGGCAAAGCTGCGGAAAGGGAAGCTGAACAGGTGACAGTTCACCTTCAGTGAGTCATTTGCTCAGGGGAGGACGCTCCCTTCTCATCGGGAGGCTGTCAGCGTCATCTAAGAGAACGCGGGCAGGACGTGCCGGGTGGCAGCTACAGGACAGCGGGCTGGGAAGCCAGCTTGGAAGAGCTCTGCCAATCAGCCAGTGCCTCCGGAACACGATCCTTGCCCCTGAGTTTGCGCTGCAGCTCAGAGCTGACTCCCACCTCTATTTCCCTCCAAGGACCGGGATCCTTCATAATCAAGTGCAGACAATGAAGGAGATCGTCTAATGCGTGACACCCCCGGCTAGTGGCAGAGAAGGAATTAAACTGCCGGTTTCCTGATGTCAAATCGGTTCTATTTTACACCATCTACAGGTGAAGGTACATTTCACTTCCTGAAATAGGGTGAGGACAGGATGGGGAGGGAGATTCCGGCCCGGAGCACACGGGACACAAACAAATAAAGCTACATGCCGGATGTGACACCATGGTCCATGTTCCCCATAGAATCTTCTGGATTTAAAACTGCCTCCAACAAAAAACACATTCTAGCTGAAAGTGCCCGAGGCTTCTAGTGGTTCTTGGTGCACTTTGATGGGGCCTGACTGAAATGGGCCACTAAGGCTCCGAGGGCATCATTATGATGTCATCTCTGTGACGGGTCTGGGCATTCATTGTTTGACACAACCTGAGGGATACTTTCTTGGGCCTTCGCTCAGTGCAGCTTTCAGACGGATGGCCACACGCTTTAGCTTTTATAATGAGCGTCCTAACCTGGATTGACAAGTCCCCCTTTTGTGAATCATGTGGCTTATGTAACTGGGACTTCATGCTTGCACAAGGCAGGAGGTGACCGAAACTGCCCCACACAGGTAATTGCCTCTGTCTTCACTCTCCTTATCTTCTTCTAGAACTGCAAGGGGACCCGTGTCACGTACCCACAGGTGCATGATCCTATACATATTGTACGTCTCTGTATAATATATAGTATAATGTGTACTTATGTGTATACTATACGTATTTATGACTTGTATTCATGTATATATTATGTGTATTTATGACTATCTACCGTTAAAGAAACATTAAGCCTGGAATCATAAGTTCTTTTTGTCTCTGGTTTCCATTGTATTCTCTCCTAACAGAGAAGGTATTGAATTTTCTAACACAGTTTTAGTAAATGGAGAATAGCAGGACCTTATCTGAGGGCTTCTGTGAAGTGGTGCACACACGCACACATGTTCTTAGCAGACCTATTAGCTATTCAGTGGATGTTATATATGCTTGTTTTTATTTGTGTCTCACTGCCCCTCCTTCCTGATGTCTTGAAGATACAATAGGTGGCATAATTAACTTTGTAGATGGGCACCGCTGAAAAGTCGGGCAAACCTGAATACGTCGCTCTAATGTGCTATTGAAGATACACATGTATAAATATGCTAAAGGATCTAGAAAAGGAAGAAAGCCAAGATGGCATATCAAAATGTGACCTTAGGCCTGCACTATGGACAGAAAGAAAAGGAAAATAAATTTAAGTAAACTTAAAAGGGAGCTACTATACTGTTTTTGTTTCTCTCTGTACTACTCTCTTTTGTTCATCTCTTGCTTTCTGGGTCTAAAGTCAGACTAATAAAGTTCACATTTTTAAACTACATTATAGGTTGAATGGATTGGCCTGAAAATATATCTACCATTTGTAATATATATATATATATATATATATATATATATATATATATATATATATATTTCTGGAAGAAAATATGATCTAAATTCCAAACAATAAAAGGATCCTTTGAACTAGAAACTACTGGTCATTCAGGATTGCCTACACTTATTTATTAACTTTTAACCATTTAAATCTCACCTTCTAATTTTCATTTCTTGATAATTTAACATAGTATAATATGGGTAATAGAATATACACCAATTGTGTTTCTCCTTTTTCCTTTGTAATATAGAACTGTGATGCTATTTCTAGAAGATTCGTAGCCTAAAATATTCTGTCATCTAATTTACCTTAGGGAAAGTTTCATTTTTTATAAAGTCAATTGTTTTAAAAATATGTTTAATATAATATATCATTAATATTTAATGCCTCTTACTTAACAGTACGTCATTCTGAGCAGGGGGACTTTCCTCATATATGGTTTTATCCACTGCCAGATTGTGAATTTTCAAATATATGTGTATACACATGCACACACACATGATTAGAGAGAGACTAAAATTTTTTAGTAGAATTATTGCATCTGTCAGGGAAAGCATTGTTTTAATTAAAAGAATAAAACAGGGGTGCCTGGGAGACTCAGTTGGTTGTGCTTCCAACTTGGTTTTGACTAAGGTCATGATCTCATCATTTGCGAGATCAAGCTCTGTGCTGACTGCCGGAGTCCAGCTCCAGCAGGTCCAGGGCTCCCTGAATGATAGATGGTGTTGGCAAGAGGGAGGGTTGAGAGAGCCACGAGATTCTTTCTGATCACCAGGCAGGCATCTCTGCACTGAGTCTCAGCCTTGTTTATCATTAAGTGTATGGGGCCCAGCACAGAAGTGGCATTTGCCTTAGATAATGATTTCTGATGACAAGTTCATTGGTATATAAAATTTTCCCAGAACATAGATTGGTAGAAGACTCATGCATAATCTTTATCAGTAGTGATTGATGTAGGTGACTTAGATGCCTATCATATGGGGAAGGAAGGGATCTTCAGCATTCAAGTACAAGACAATGTTTTTAGTGTTGCAAAGGCAAGAGTTAGCTCTTTGCAGACAGGGGTCAATAGCCTGTTTTCTTGAGGGGAAGTAAAACAGGTTTCTCAGGAAATGTAATACTTGCTCCCATAAACACAACAGAAGAAATCCCTATAATAAGATCCTTCACAAGGTGCAATCTGCATATTTTAGAATAAGGGGACAAGTCACTTCCAATACCAGTCAACACGGTGCCTTGGGGGTTGGTGCTCAAGCAAAAACAATTGAGTGGGGGTGGATATTGGTCACCATCTAATGGCACAAGGCCTTGCAAACCCGCCTTACCTCACAAGGAGTTTTCTCAACTTAGTGAGTACAGAAATGGCTCCCAACAGCTGACAGCATGGAACCTATTTGTGATTCTCTCCTTCTCTCTCTCTCTCCCTCCTTCTCTCTCTCTGCCCTTCCCCTGTTCATGAGCACAAATGAACTCTCTCTCTCTAAAAATAAATAATTAAACTTAAAAAAATACAATAACAGCTACTTCAGGCTAAATCTATACTGAAGTCTTCAACACAATCTGTTCAGTAACAATTTAACTTGTAATCAACCTCTTTCTGTGCTGACCGACACCGGAGCCGCCATCTACATTTTATCAAAGGCACTTTTCTTAGGTTCCCCTGGTCATGTGGTCTCCTGAATCACCTCCCATCTGGATTCTTAGTGAGAATGAATTCATAGCTTCTTCTTTACCAAAGAATGTAGAGAGGATATTAGGAATACCTATAGATATAGATCATATCCTATAAAAAAGAATGGCCCATGTTATTTTCCTTCAGTCTAATATCAGGTAGAGGCACTGGTTTTGTTGGACAGAAAATAGTATAGATGCAAGCATTTTATTCTTTACCACACCTGTCAATGTAACAATAAACTACAGAGAATTTTTTAAATGCAGAAGTCTGGATTTTGAAGGCCCCTAATATCAAACCTCTGCTATAGAATATAAAGAAGAGCAGCCATGGGACTTTTCTAGGCATTTACGCAAACGTTTTCCTCTGGAAGCTTAGCTAATGTATAGGAGTTAAAGGGTTTTGGCAACTGTGAAAATCACACCTGTTTGGTTTCTTCCATCCTAGTTTTCCATTAAATTTCCACACTGAAACAATAGAAAACAGTATTTCTGTATCGATTAAAAGACATCTTCAAGGGAATATGAACTGAATCTCATAAAGTAAATAGAATTTTAAAACTTCCTTAGAGAATTAAGAGATAAAGTTACAGTAGCCGCACAATAACCATGTGATTTCTTTTCAACAGATAATCTCATTGCGTTTTGCAGTGCGATTCCGTTTTCATTTCTGTTGGCTCTTCCCAGCGCCCTGGTGTTTTTTTACCTGGAGAATCATTGCCTTTCTCTTAGTCTCCTCCCTCTTTTTAGTGTCCTCTCTTGCCAGTCCTTTGAATCCTGACTTTCCCTGAAATTCTGATTTGTTTTCTTATCTTTTACTTTAAAGGAAGATGTTAGAAGCTTCATCTCCAGAAAAGCACTGAGCCACTAGAATTTATCATTGAAATATTTAGCAAAACTTACCATTTCCGCATCTAATATCCTTTTTCTGGGGATACCTGCTCCCCTATTCAGTTCCCGTCCACCCCCTTCATTACATGTACCAGTGCGTGAAGCAAGACCTGCAGACAGGTTTCGGGTATGTAGAGATGAGCTGGGCAAGAGCCTTGTTCTTGAGAAACATGAAGTTTTGACCAGGAATCACAATTGAAACAGAAGTGTAGATTCCCATGGAAGCACAGAGAAGGAACATCACATTTCCAAAATACATGCAGGCCATCGGCACCCTTTTGGTGGACTTTTCATAAATCTCTCACATCTTCTTATCCCTTCCAAATGGTACCAGATCTCAGGAAAGGATCTGATGTGTTTGATATATGTGAATGTAAATGTTCAGGCAACCTGTCCTCCAAAATTTGTATCTTGCATTTTTCCTGATTGTTGAATAAACTGTCTCTAGCAGATAAATTTCTAACAAGTTTACCCATGAATGAAATGTTTATAAAGAGGGAAAGACGATGAAATTCAACTATTATAGTTTACCACTTTTTGCTTAGGCTTATGAAAATTCATAAACACTACACAAATGAGAACAGACAGAAGCTATAGTTTCAGAGCTGATCGAGCAAGGAATCAGATGCTATCACTTGCATTTGGTGGACATAAAGGCAGACAAAGCTTCATAGTAGGAAAAAGGAGGCTTCGTGGGGCACCTGGGTGGCTCAGTCGGTTGAGCGTCTGACTTCAGCTCAGGTCATGATCTTGCAGTTCGCAAGTTCAAGTCCCGCTTTGGGCACTGGGCTGATAGCTCAGAGCCTGGGACCTGCTTCAGATTCTGTGTCTCTCTCTCTCTCTGCCCCTGCTCACTCTGTCTCTCAAAAATAAATAAATGTTAGAAAAAAGGGGGAGGCTTTTGAGAGGGTGTTGCACAGGAAAGTTGGAGGTTGCTAACTAGAAGCATGCTTGGCTTTCTCTGGTTGGTCATGAATTGGAAGCAGGGGAGGTAGGAGGAAGGAAGGGAGGAGGTCACATAGGGCAGCTGAGAGTCAATGACCCAATTCTGACCAAGTCCCATTCTCTCTGGGGTAAGCGCTGTAGAGGGTATAGTCTGATTGGTCAGAGAGTTGCTACTGAAGTTGAGTCAAAGTTCTCTTTGCCGTGTATGATCTTCCAATGTCCCACTTCGATATCCACTCTCCCAGACTTGAGTTAAAGTACATTGACAAGTTAATACTTACTTTGTATTCCTGTCTTCACATTATACACTTTTAACAAAAAAAAATTACTGAGCCAATTAATAAATAATTCTCTACTGTCTGACTTAGGCTGTATTTGCATGAGGTTCTTAACAAGCATGACTCCTTATTAACTGGGATGATGTAAGGAGAGATGCAAAGTAAACTCCGTATTATAGACCAACTGTACCTTGTCAAGTCAAATGTGGAAATGCCTTCAATTTCCTAGAGAACGTATGTGAAATCATAGCAATTCAAAGACCAGCCTGGTCCTTGAAGAATGATGCTAATGTAGAGGGAGTTATGTTCTAGGTCTGTGATTGTGCCTCAGCTGGACCATTTCAATAACAGGACTTCTATATATTTAGTCGATTAACACCTCTCAGATACAGATTTATGTGATTCACAGGTCATTACACGAATCATTAATAAACTGAAGTAAATGTGTGTTAAACTGAGATGCACTATTCTTGCCAATATTGACTGGACATTCATATCCCCGCTTTGTCTCTCTTCCTGCAAGAAATTCACATTAAGTCAGAGCAAAATCAGAATTTGCTTTGAGAACGTATCAATCTATCAAATATGTCTCAAATACCTGTTTCATTGAACAAAGATGGTCTGAAGAACCCATGTCTAAGTGGACAATGCTTCCTCCTGGACTATGCTTCAAGTTCAACATGTGCTTAAATTATTTTATTATTTCATTTAATTTTATCTTTTTTTCAGGCTGTTCACATTACAAACTTTTTATTGTCAACATCTTTCTTAGGGTTATTTTAATATTGCTCTGATTAAAATTTGTTTAGATGGCTACTATTCAGCTGGCAAGGAAGCACTTTCAGTTAAGTTGTTAAAATATATCTGCTTGGATGTCTTCCACTTCACTACCCCATTCCCACGTTTCACCCCACCATTCTTATCCCTCGCCCACAGTTTCAGGGGTACACTTCTTGAAAACGGTCTAAAATTACCTGTTTCTAGTGCTGGCAGCTTTTGTTTTCTCACTTGTCCCAAGTCTGTGTAATTCTATCGTTGTTAAAGTCACATGGGAATTGTTCACGGGTCTATCATCTATTGGACAGATCTTGGTCCTAATTTTGCTTGACATTGCTGATCATTTGATTCCTCTGAAGACTTCTTACCTCACTCTACACACAGTAGTGGGAAGTTTCACATGTAAGAAGGAGGCTTATTCTTTAAATTACAGAAACTAGAATAAATAGAGAGGCGCTTGGGGGCTCAGTCGGTTAAGCAACTCACTTCACCTCAGGTCATGATCTCATGGTTCATGGGTTCCAGTCCCATGTCGGGCTCTGTGCCGATTGCTTGGAGCCTGGAACCTCTTACAGATTCTGTGTCTCCTTCTCTCTCTGCCTTTCCCCCACTTGTTCTCTCTCTCTCTCTCACTCTCTCTCTCTCTCTCTCTCTCTCTCTCTCAAAAGTAAATAAACATTAAAAACTTGGGATAAATAAATAGAGATTTTATACTTGGAATGTGGGCTCTCCTGGCTGAAAAATTCAGTAACATTTGTAGACCTGAGATGCTGAAGAAAATATAACCAGACAATAAGAGAAGGAAGGAAAGAGGGAAAGGAAGGAGAGGAAAGAGAGATTCAAAGAAGTCTCAGGATATTTTCCTAGTCTTTTTTCCTGGAAGGTCAAGCTAAATAAGAGGACAAACTCTAGGATTGCTGACTGCAGAAGTGATTAGAAATGTTTCCTACAGACCGGTGTGGGGGAGACATGGCCGAGGATTCTGGAGGTAGTTTCTTTCTAAGGAAAAGAGATAGGAAGTCTGATGGAGGGTTACAGAAATGCAGGAGGGTTGAATCCTAAGAGTTGTATCTTTAAATAAATACTTGAATAGTATTTAAATTCCCAAGTAGTCAAGAAAATATAAATTAAAATAATAATGAGATACCATTTTCTTCTTCTCTGGGAATAATTAGAAAAGGAAAGGAATAGATTGCCAAGGGGGATGTGGGCACCATGGTGCTGATACATAATCTTGGAAATGTAAATTGTTATGCTTTGTAAATAGTTCTTCAATAATACACTTTACAACCAAAAGTTGCAAACCTCAAGATTCCACTCCTGGGAATCTATACTATATAAATACTGGCCCATGTACTTAAAGATCTGTGTATCAAAACATTATTTATAGTAGCAAATAGAATCAAATTAATATCCATCATGAGGGAATAGCTGAATAAATGATGATACATCTAATGATAATCTTCAAAATATAAAAACAAGGAAATGAATGTAAATTTATGTAAATATATCAAAATATATGCATTTTTATTAAATAGCTATATGACAAACTTATTAAGCGATTTTGTGCAAATTATTCATCGGGTCATTTTAATAATCTCAAAATCATTTGTAGATTTTTAAAAAATATATTGTTTGAATATTTATTTGAGGTAAATATCCTTAAATAAATGATAATAATTATTATGCTTCTCTGTATTGGACTACAATTTGGCATATGAAACTACACTCACTTTTACATTTTTTAATTTTTAAAAAAGTTTTTTTTTAATGTTTGTTTTTGAGAGAGAGACAGAGCATGAGTGGGGGAGGGACAGAGAAAGAGGGAGACACAGAATCTGAAGCAGGCTCCAGGCTCTGAGCTGTCAGCGGAGAGTCCAACATGGAGCTTGAATCCACAAACCGTGAGATTATGACCTGAGCCGAAGTCAGACGCTTAACCGACTGAGCCCCCCAGGCGCTACCACAGTCATTTTTTTACTGATGTGACAGTAAATTGGTTGTCGTTTGGCACATCGGATTTCTCTCGAAAGCAATGATGATTCTCTCATCTTTTATTAACAATTATGATAAAATAATTCGACCCTTTGGTTATGCAACTTGGGTATTTAACATGTCCACTCTCAGCCTCCTTCACAAATAGTTAATGAGAATGTATCTCTACTGCTTAAAGCAGATACACGGCAAGATGGAAGAGTGCAAATCCTGTTGCCGAGCGGCAGCTCTGTGTCTCACTCGGAGTCACCCCTCTGCTTCTGTTTCCTCACCCCCCCCCCCCCACGTGATGACAGCCTGCTTTCCTAGTTTCCCAAGCAAGATAGTTTAACTTTATCGGAGTGCCTGGCTCAGTCCACACTGACTTCATATTAATGCTTGTGTCTGGTGGGCTATCAGTGTGTTTTAATAACTCAGAATTTTCTTTGGAAACTGGAATTTAATAGGGACAAATATTTTCTTGCTTTCTCTTCCTCTTTTGGCCTTCTCTGGGTCCAGCAGGCAGATCCAGTTAAGCAACTTATTGGGGGTAACTCCAGGGAGCACTTACCATGGTGGGCACCGATGTGTTAGGGGGTTACATGGGCATTGCCCACTGTGGTCCCAATGCCAGTTTTAGATTCATGTCTCTGGAACTGAGATCTTGCCCCTTTCTGCCCAGAGGGAACTTGAGGACTCAGGTGGGTGCGTGGGGGCACATGGTGAGTCAAATGTCAGCTGTGAGATCTTGAAAGAGGACCCCAATGAGTGCTATGTGTTGGGGGTAACTGAGGACTAGTCAGACTAAAAGTTTAAACACAATAACTGACGTTTCAGCTGCACTAAAGGTCTCTGATAGAAAAATCCATAGCCTGATAAAATAGATTTGGACATTATATTTTCTAGGTATGTATGTATGTATGTATATATGTATCCATCAATCAATCATCTATCTACCATCTACCTACCTATCACTTCCTACGTACCTGTCTATGTGTACCCTTACTTTTGTGCATAAATAGTATAAGTGAAAAGAAGCTCACTGATTCAGTATAAATAAATTCAAGTGATTTTTCATTTTCTTCTTAATAAATTTCAGAAATTTACTTTTTTCAATAAGCACAGATGGTTTGTAAGATCAGTAAGATATCAAAGAACACAACTGTTACAGAAATCAAAAGCCCAAGCCCTGTTTTTCCTGGAGCGAATGAAGCTGCCCACCCCTGGCCGGGCCGTGTGGCTCCATGCAGTGAGTGCCCCACAGGCGTATTTGGCACTTATGAAGCGGAGACTGTCCAGGCTGCTAAAAGGGCCTCACGCGCACGTTCGGTCACTGAGTTCTCACAGCACCCCTAATGCTCGGATAAAAGGCTTTCTGAGCGTCACCCCTTCTATCACAAAGCACGAAGCCAAGTCATGTACTTCCCAGAATCGCAGGAGCCCCAGGCATTATTTTCTTAGGAAATAACAACTATCAGAAGAAGCAGAGATGACACTGACATCATTTTTCAAAGTCAAGTATTTTATACAAAATTGACAGGCAAAAACAAGTTGAAAAATCTGTATAAGTAATATGAAAATCAAAGACATAGATTCTAGTCTCTAATACCCCAAGATAAAAAGAAAAGAAAAACCAGTCATCCAATAGCAATAGAACTAAAATCAGTGGAAAGAGGACAAATATATTATTATGTCTGGCTTCTGAATTCACACTGTGTTGAAACTTAGTCACTCAGAATGAAGATCTTACCTTAGTTACTATAAATAAAAATTGGATCAATAATTAAATGATCTAATTCAATTATTTTGAAAGCTAAAATCAGGAGTCTACATTCTAAAAATATTTTATTTTGCATTGCCTGTAATGCAGCAGTTCATTAGTAAGTGTTTGCAGTTGATAATCAATGATTATTAACCTATAATTAAAGTAACAATTACCGGGGCGCCTGGGTGGCTCAGTCAGTTAAGTGTCTGACTTCAGCTCTGGTCGTGATCTCACTGCTCATGGGTTTGAGCCCCATGTCGGGCTCTGTGCTAACAGGTCAGACCCTGGAGCCTGCTTTGGATCCTGTGTCTCTCTCTGTCTCTGCCCCTTCCTCACCCGCATTCTATCTCTCTTTCAAAAATGAATAAATATTTAAAAAATTAAAAAAATAAAGTAACAATTACTAAAGATACCATCAAATGACCATCAAAGGAGAAATTTATTTGATTTTTTATTTTTTCTATCAATTTGAAAAATAATACTAACATTAATAACACCTTATGGAATTAATAGTGGTCTTGTTTAAATTAAACTTTAGTACAAAAATAATTTCATTCATATACTTTTTAGTATCTATAGATATAATAGTACTATTTTAGGTGGATTATGATATATACATTCCAGATATTCTCTGTTGTTTCTCTACAGTCTAAATGTAAGCAATCTAAAAATAACAATGGTGAGTTTTTATCTTGCCTTCTATTTTTGTAATCATTCTCAATTTAACTCGCAAACGTTTGATTGTAGCTGTGGTTCCATAAATATTCTGATAGTCATCATCTTGTTTTACTTTGTAATAGTGTTTTTCATTTTTGACATTTTCACAAATACTGTTTTATTTCCTAACTCATCAGGCAGATTTAGGGTAGAGTGGAGTTTGTAAGTATTGTTTCACTCAAAAGAGGGACAAGCAAAGTTGCACTGTAGAAGAGGGGGATCATTCCAGCTAAAACACTGTAAGATCTAGAGATAGGAACATTTCATAATAGATCCAGAAATTATCTAAAACTACGTTCGATGTACCTGAATTCGCCAACATTTATGTGAACATTTGGCTCAGCGGAGCACACGTGAGTGGCTCCACCTGGGTGGAAAGTAAAGGGTGTGGGACTTGGTTCTCTGGTTTCTGAAAGAATAAGCCGGAACATTCCTTGTGCATTTCTTGGTAACTAACCCAAGCTCTTCATCTTTATCTCCCGATATGCTGATTCCTTAGGCAAGGCCATATTTCCCTTCAAAATTTAAGTCAAGAGTAAAAATAAATAAAAAATAATAAATACTAGTCAATTATATAAACCAATAAATAAATAATAACAACTACTTCATTTCCCAAAGAAATAAGTGATAACATATAGGTAAAACAGGAAAAGTTTAATAAAGAGGAAGAAAGACGGTAAGTGAATCCTAATCCAAAATGTTGCCAGAATCGTGATTTTATTACGACACATATTTTCACTGAAATAGAATTGCCAATCTTATGCATTAAAATATAACGATGAAAACTAAAATAAAACTATAATGCCAAAATTTCAAGTGATACTATATGTATATGAAAGAAAGAGTGGGGTTATCTCATTTAATATATTGCTTATTTAAAATGGTAACCTGTGTCGTCCCCTCACCCCTGCTTCTGGGCCCCCACCCTCATCCTTCCTCACCCGTCTCCGGGCATCTCCTCCCCACCCTGGGTCCCATGCTAACATTCCCTACAATCTATGTATTTACAGTGTTTACTGTTTATTGTCCAGCGGATTGCCACCTCCGCCTGTGACTTCCAAGAAAGCACATATCATAAACTGTTTCCTTCATTCATATGTTACAGGTGCCTGGGAGAGAGTCTTTTAGTTAAACCTTTAAAAACCCTGCTCAGGGGCGCTTGGAGGGGGGCTCAGTCGGTTACGCGTCCAGCTTCGGCTCAGGTCACGATCTCATGGTTCGTGGGTTCGAGCCCTGCATCAAGCTCTGTGCTGACAGCTCAGAGCCTGGAGCCTGCTTCAGATTCTGTGTCTCCCTCTCTCTGACCCTCCCCTGCTCGCTGTCTCTCTCTGTCTCTCGAAAGTAAATAAAAGACATAAAAAAATTTTTTTTAAATCTCTGCTCAGGGCAGGCCTTACAGAGAAAGTGATATTCGGAAATTCCTTGAGAGAAGGAAGAATCCTAGCCATGCCACCACTGACGATGGGTATTAGGAACCCAAAAGCACAGACCTCATGTGGGGGACTATATGTTAGAATGACAGCAAGGATCCCACGGCCCCTGGGATCTGGCTAGACAGGGACCAGGCAGACAGAGAGAGAGAGAGAGGCTGTGGTGGTGCCAGGCCCCCAGGCTCTTGTCATGGTTTAGTTTCTTACCCTGAGTGAAATGAGAAATATCGACAGAATCTGGTCAATTCTGACCAGAGGAATGACACAAGCGACTTAGGCTATAATGCAGGCACTCAGTAAATATCGAGTGGAATTGAACTGAATTGATTTTGAGGGAAGAAAACAGCTACAGCTCTTGCAAGTTCAGTAGCTTATCAGACCCTGTTATGTAACAAAAACCAGACACTGATACATAACAAAAATCAGAAAAGGGATTATTGGGAAGTATGTTTCAAACAATGGGGATCAAGCTAACTTATATGAAATAGTGACCGAAGTTTAGATTGTTGACTTTTTTCTTAATGACCTAAAAGTGATTTCTCAAGAAATCTTTTTCAGTGGAAAACACACACACATTTACACACACAGGGTGTGCGCACAGCCTCCAGCGCGAGCTATCCTCTTGTCCGAAAATTCTTACCGCAAGATGATGTGTCAGAATTGTACGCATGCATTTAAACATCTAAGGGATTTTATTTACTCACAGGATATTTCTTTACTGATACATACACAATATAATATTTTAATTAATTTGAATACAAAGTTGGGATTTTCCCATGATGGAAAATTGCCATGTTGTCTTTAATACCTACTTTTTATTTGTTTTGTTTTTTAATTAGATTATTTGGGGGTTATTTTTTGTTGCTTTTTAACCTAAGCCTTGTAGAACCATGAGGTTTCATGAGTTTCAGGTGCACGACAGTGATTCCACTTCTCTGTGTTGTGCTGTGCTTGCCGGAAGTGTAGCTCCCGTCTGTCACCCTGCAGCACTTTTAATGCCTACGTTTAATTCATTTTGAGGAAACCGCTTTCAGACTCTGCGCGGCCTCGCTGCCTGTGGGCTGCGGCAGCTGCCAGCGGTTCCCGGCCGTCCTGGAATTGACAGTGATACCAGTACAGCGGATCAACAAGGAAACAAACAAAAACAGAACATGCTTCTATTAGGGACACGACTGAGGAAAATCAATGTTTTCCTAAAGAAAAAAATAAATAACAGTGGAAGAAGAGTGTCTTATTTTCAGGCTTCTCAGAGAGCATTCAGCCAGGAACTGAAGTACAGAGGTCCTGACTTATGATGGTTTCACTTAGGAGTTTTTGACTCTACAGTGGTGCGAAAGCAGTAGGCGTTCAGGAGAAAGCGCACTTGGAGTTTTGAGGCTGGATCGTGTCCTAGCCGAGCAGTTGGATGCGGGTTCCTGCTCTCTTGCGAGGCTGGGCAGGGGACCCAGCCCTGGTCCGTCAACACCGATACACTGACAGTCATCTGTTTTTCCCTTGCAGTCCAGGATTCAGTCTATTACATGAAATACTCACACTTTATGGCCAAACAGACTTTGTGTTAGATGATTCTGCCCAACTGCAGGCTAACGTAAGTGTCCTGAGCATTTTAACGTGTAGGTTAAGCTATGATGTTCAGTATGTTTTGTATACTAAATGCATTTTCAAGATGGGTTCCCTAGTGACGGATGGAGCTCAGAGCCTGGAGCCTGCTGTGGATTCTGTGTCTCCCTCTTTCTCTGCCCCTGCTCTTACATCTCCTCCCCGCCCCTCTCTCTCAAAAATAAACATTAATAAAATTAAAAGATAAAATAGAAGAAAGACCAATGGAATAAAGTAACCAAAAATACACAGGAGAAACCTGAATTACCAAATACAAATGGACATACTATCTTGTCAGTTTTTTGAGGTTACAAAGAAATCCCTTAGGAAAATAAACTGATTTTAGTAATAGGGAGTTTGAGAACTTTGTGATTTCATTCATTTATATAGAAATTCATATTAATAGGACATGTTGAAATTGTATTCCTATTAATACTGTATAAAGTAACCTGAAACAACCCCCTCACTGAGGACAACTAGAAATGCTATAAATATATTATATATTATATATAATTCACATATGTAATATATAATTCATCAACATTTTCATATTAAAGAAAATTCTAGAAGCCCTCTTGAGGAAATGAGGAAAATTATATCATATGTTAAGCTTTAAATATATGTGTGTATATATGTATATACATATGAATAGTGATGATTGTATATGTGTTCATGTAAAGACAAATGTATTTAAAGAGTTCTAAAGTCTTTTTACTGCACAGGAATTGATACAGGTGAAACTTTATTTTAGACTTTGACTACTAATCAAGTGTGTTGTAAAATCTGGGTAACTATTCAATAACTGTTAAGTGTATATGTATGATAGGGAAATAGGACCACAAAAAATACACAATCAGATCAGAAAGGAAGGCATGAAGATATTTAAAAGGTAAAACACATCTGGAATTGTAAAGTAAAAAGTAATAGAAACTTTTAAAAATCTATCAGTGATTACATTATATGTAATTGGAATAACTCTCCAAATCAAGTCTCAAATGATCAGACTTGCATATAAAAGAGAACTAAATGATGATTACAAGAGACACATAGATTTTTGGACAGCAAGTCAATTACTAGAAAATGTAGCATGCATATAATAACCAAAATCCCCTGTCATCACCGTGCTAATGCTTCTCAGTGTTTAATGACACATAGGATTACTAAGATAAGAGAGACAGGTCTATAAACGTGTTTAAAATGTTCAGAAAATAAGTGTAATTCTCTAACAGAAAAAAAAAGTCACATGATGATCCTCATAGCTGCAAGAATTATGACATGAAAATTCTAATAATGGAAAAATGGATATCATTAACCTGAAAAACATTATGGACAAATTCTATAGGAAATGACATAGTAAATATTGAACTCTTGATGGAGATGCTTGGTCTTACTATTTGTATATAAGTTTACTGGAGTTTCTAGAGAATACAGGAAGTCAAAAATATAAAATAGACAAAAATAGGCAAAAAATGTTAATCATTTAAGAGATTTGATTATTGAAAATTTTAAATATTATACAAATTATTAGTTAAGTGAGCTGAGTAAGGTTGTCAGATACAAAATCAGGATACAGAAATCAATTACATTTTTATGCTAGAATTAACTAATGAGAAAATATAATTTTAGTATTCACAGCACCAGAAAAATCAAATCTAGTAATAAACACATAAATCATGTACAAAATTTTTGCTCAGAAGCTACTCAATTATATAGGGAGAAAAAATAAATGGATGGATGTGTTATGCAGATGGATTGGAAGACTCCATGTTTTATTTAAATAGTCAATTCTCATGAAAACATACTCTAGAAATTTAGAGTTTTCCAAATAACAAACATAAATTCCAGCTGGCTATATTCCTCCAAACAGAATGCAGCATTCCTGTAGAGACCCGCCTCGGCCGCTCCGGCCAGATGGGCGGAGGATCGACTCGGGTTCTTCTCCTGAGGGAAGGAAAGAGAAAAGGGAAAAAGGGGACGTACAGAGAAATAAAACACAGCACTCATGGTTTCTGGTTATGCAGAGAGAGAGAGAGAGCGTTTATTGGGAAAGCTGTCATTATATACCATTCTCAGGGCGGAAAGAACAAAGCATTTGACTTTACCTCAGATACCAGGTAAAAGAAACGCCCCGATCTGCCTTCAGCAATGCTGGGAGGCGGAGAATTAACACTGAATAATCTAATTACGGTTCTGATCTTTTATGCACCTTGGCCCTCCGGTCTGGCACAGCATGACTGTCGCCAAAGAAGTTACCATCTCCAGCTTCCCGATGCAAATCTTGTTTACTGGCTGACTCTGCTGAGTGAATAATCCTTGCCTTGAGGCAGACAGAAACATGGCGGTCCCCGACACATTCCCATGGCAAAGAAAAAAACCAACAGTAGACAAGGTAGTTAGAAAAGTAAAGACCTGTCTTCCAGGTATCAAGAGTTCTGTGCACCTGCAACAATTAAGTGAGTGTGGTATGGACACAGGCAGGGGGAGGAATGAAACTAATGAGGAAGAGCAGAGGAGGCAGAAGGAGGCACAGGTACAGAGGAACTTAATTGTGACACACGTGGCACCTATAAATACTGTTTTCAGTAATTAGGACTGATTAGTTGGAAAAATATAATTGTCGCTGCCATCTTTGTACCATATGTAACATTAACTCAAAGTTGACTATAGGTTGAAATTATAAAAGAACTCTAGAAACTAATACAGAAGAATAACTTCTTGTCCTTAGGGTAAGAGTTTTAAAATTATAACTTCTAATATAAACAAAATGGTTTATAATTTGCAGTCTATTAAAATTAAGAAATTCTATTCATATAGTGATAACGTAAAACATTAATTGTAAGAAGATATGTGCACACATGAGTGCAATAATGTTGTGCAGAATACATAGACTCTTCCTAAAAACCGTTTCAAAAATAATGCTCAATAAGTAAATGGACACGGGGTGCCTGGGTGGCTCAGTCGGTTAAGCACCTAGCTTTGGCTCAGGTCACAATCTTGCAGTTCGTGGGTTCAAGCCCCACATCGGGCTCTGTGCTGACAACTCAAAGCCTGGAGCCTGCTTCCGATTCTGTGTCTCCCTCTCTCTCTGACCCTCCCCTGTTCGCGCTGTCTCTCTCTCTCTCTCTCTCTCTCTCTCTCTCTCTCTCAAACCTAATTTAAAAAAAGTAAATGGACACAAAACTTGAAGAAGTACTTTTCTTTATTTTAATTAAAAAATTTCATGTTTATTTATTTTGAGAGCTAGAGAGAGCACAAGCAGGGGAGGGGCAGACAGAGAGGGAGAGAAAGAATCCCAGGCAGGCTCTGCTCTGTCAGCACAGAGCCCATTGCAGGGATCAATCCTATGAACTATGAGATCATGACCTGAGCTGAATTCAAGAGCCCAATGCTCAACTGACTGAGCCACCCAGTCACCCTGAAGAGGTACTTTTAAAATGTCCAATAGGCAACTTCATTAATAATCAAGTAAATTAAAATTCAAGTTAAAACTTGAATAGAGAACCACAGGATGGTAGGATTATTTTTTCCTACATTAATGGTCTGTAAATGTGCCCTGTAGCATAAGGCTTCATTGAAGCCTTTAGAAACAGGACTAAGATATTTTGATGTGAGAGGACTTATTTCATTGTAGTGAGTAGTGTAGATTTTAAGATGATGCAGTTAGAAAAATACAGGGCACTGAAGGTTGTTACCAGTAGTCTGAATGAATATTGAGCTCAGCCTGCCCCTCCCCGTCTCTCCCTCCTAAATGGAAGCATGTGACTCTTTCTGGTCACTTGACTGAAACTTATCTCTTGGGAGAAAAAAGACACCAGCCACATGGACTGCCACACTCCTGGGGCAAAGATGAGATACGAGGGCATTGGTGGAGGGGTTTTTTTTAATCCAATGCAAGGCTAACTGGCTATGAATGCTAGTATGTACTTGAAGGGAAGGAGGAAGGGCCAGAGACATTTTTCTTGATAAAGAACCAAAGTGTCTGTCACAGCTTCATTTGTGTCACTTTTATGTTTCCTGGTGACATTAACTGGTTAACCTCTTTCTATAGGATGTGTAATCTTGTTTCTGCAGGACGTGTGCTGCCTTTCTATGGATTTTCTGCCAGCAGTCTCTAGATTCTGTGTGAGTCCCACTTTCTCTGTCTCGATGTTACCTGCCTTTCTCACTAGGATGAAATTTGTATCAGAAGAATTAACTTTTAAGTTAAGATTTAAGTTAAGATAATAATAATAAAAAGGAATAATGATAGATTTCTTCCAACAATCCTGTTGTCAAGAATTCGACTTCCTCTTCATGTTGTGGCTCAAAGCTCTGTGTCCTTTCCTCACACTCTTGAAATTTCTGGAAAAAGACACTGACGGAAAGTAAGCATATGGCAAACTGAGACATTGCAAGTAACTTGGTGTCTTTGGCCCACTGAGGTGGGTGCAGAGAAGACTCCCCCACTTTGGACTTGAGGGGGGGATGGGTGAATATTTGACCTGACACTCCCCTGTGTCCCCCCCAAACCCCTGAACACTAGAGTCAAGGTTCAGTTCAGTTTGCTTTTCTAATTGTGGACACATCTTTCTTTATGTGCCACTGTGTTATCTAGACTCATTCTCTGTGGTTTACATTCTATGACTTCAAACTCGTTTGAAAATCACTTAGATATACTTGTATAAGATTTTGGCAGAGGGATAAATGCCAGTTTTTCAAAGTCTCCCAAAATTATGGAATTGAGGAAGATGATTTTTACTTTAGATTTGGTATCAAAATAATATAAAAATCTCTTAGACTAGTGATGAGGAAGTGTCATTATATAGATACTAACTATTCAGTTTCTTCAAAATTGAATCATAAATTTTTAAAATCATAGATAAAGTCATATCAATTTATGGCCTAAAGCATGCATAAAAGATAAGTAAAAATTATGCTGGCTTTTCATATTAAAAAGTGTATTTCACAGCCTCCACAGAGGTGTGTTCTCTTGTTTTATCTTTGGTTTCATTTAAATGGCAAGGTGAAACTTCCTCAATGCTTCTTTCCTTCTCCTTCATGAAAAGCAAATTCTCTTTAATCCGTCATTTCATCGGGCTTGTTTGCGGTTTACTGTATAGTTGGCATGTGTGTACCTCCCCTTCAGAGGAATGCAGAAACATTGTTCAAAGAAGAGAAAGAACGCATATTTTAAAAAGACATTGCTCCTAGCGAAGGTAGTCCTGAATTATTGATAGGCTCACCCATTCAAAAGCCCTGACCCGGGTGACTGTGGTTATGGTCTGCTCTCCTCTGGGTTCTGCCTTAGGCTGACCTCCGGCTGCTTGCTCTGTACGCCGCCAGAAACTCCAGCCTTGATCTCTGCTCCGTTTCCCTGCAGGGCGAGTTTTGAAAGCTTGACTAGTTTACTGGTACAAAGAATAACCCAACAAAACACAAAATCCAATGAAAATATTCTATGAGGAGATCTTGGCCATGGATTAACACTGGTCACAATTAGGACCTGAAGGGAAGAAATATCTATTAACAAGTAGTCATAGGAAAAGCTACAGAACTAGTTCAAGAATTGTTTTCCTGACAGAAACAAATGAATGCAATGGTTTGACCATAAACTGTTTTCATTTTCTTCCAGGTATTTAAGAAATGTTGAGAGAGAGGCAGAGAAGGAGAGACAGACAGACAGAGAGCTTTTTATTTAAGGAATGGGATTTCCCTCATTTAAATTTGGCTTCTCTGAGTTGAACAAGGAGTGGATACACAGTGAAGAACACATAGACACATAGTTTCATTCTTTCAAAAGTTTCTGGCAGAAAAATTTTCAAGATTTTGGCCTATTTTTGCCCCTTGGATGAAATTAAAGATTAGGAGAGACTTAAACACTACTTGTCTGTCATTTTTTATTTTCCCAAATGTTCACAAATGTTCCCATTTTTCCCTTACCAATCATGTCAGATGATCTCTATGTAGAAAACGATGACATAGTGACCCAGAATCTTTCTTTTCTCGGAACTCATGAGGCTGAGGGACAGAAAAATACGCTAAGATTAATATTTGCCAGGTAGAGTCATATGCAATTTAATCTTAGCACATTTCCAAAGGTGCCTAGAAATGATTCACCATCTCCTTTGCTGTGATGCTAACCAACCAGACCAACTTCTTCATTTGTTTTCCTAATATCATCTTATCCTTACCCACCTGAGATGAAGTGTTTTAACTAGTAGTGGTAGTATTTGAAAGTTACAATGTTGTTCCATTTGCTTTGCTGTTATTCTCTGTAGGAATTTTGAGTCCATGTTCGTATATTAAATGTAACTATATTAAACACAGTAAAATTTGAGCTTTCCCAAGTAATTTCAATTGCATAAGTGTTAACCGAGCATAAACAAATACTGAACTCTAGTTTGTAACATGCATGATAAAGTATGAAAGGGTGTGGCGTGAATATCTTAAACATAAGAAGCAGTAATATATGAATCTAGGATTGGACATATGCAAATGCAGTTAACAAGATAAAGTGATCATACTTCTCACACATTTTCTGTTTCAGGGTTTTTATAATGAAATGTTGGAAAATTTAAAGTATAATGTGTGCCAAATAATGACACACAGCTCATTATAAATGCTTACACATGAGCCACTCAATACATTTTACTGAATCCTCATAAATGAATGATTTTACGTAACCTTTATTTTTTTAAGTTTTTGTTTAAATTCCAGTTGACATACAGTTTAATATTATTTCCAGGTGTGCAGTATAGTGATTCAACACTTCCATGCAACACTTAGCCCTTCACCTATTTCACCCCCCCCGCCCCCACCTCTGGTAACCATCAGTCTGTTCTCTACAGTTAACAGTCTGTTTCTTGGTGTGTCTGTCTTTTTTGTTGTTGTTGTTATATTTTTTTAAATTCAACACATGAATGAAATCATCCAGTGCTTGTGTTCTCTGATTCATTTCACTTAGTATAATAATCTCTAACTCCAAGATTTCATTCTCTTTTTACGGCTGAGAAATATTCTATTTTATATATATCTACCACATCTTCTTATCCCTTCATCAATTCATGGACACTTGGGCTGTTTTCATAATTTGACTATTGTAGGTAATGCTGCTATAAACATTGGGGTGCATGTTTGAGTTTGTATTTTGTATTCTTCAGGGACATGCCTATCAAAGCCACTGTGAGACATAACATCACACTTGTCAGAAAGGCTAAAATCAACACAAGAAATAACAGGTGTCAGGGTGTGGAGAAATGGGAGGCCTCATGGACTGTTGGTGGGAATGCAGACTGGTGCAGCCACTCTGGAGAACAGTACAGAGGTTCCTCAAAAAGTTCAAAATGCAATTACTCTGTGATCCTGCAATTGCACTACTAGGTGTTTCCCCAAAGGATACACAAATTCTGTAACCTTCTTCAATAATATGTCACCTAGCAACTGGGAAATTCAGTAAGATCTTGGATTCCTTAGTGACTATCTTAGACTCCAGACTGTATGGTGAGTTCTTCAAGGAAACACCTACTCTGTATGCAAACAGAAACTTCATCACGCAGAAGCTACTGTTCTGAGGACATTTCCTGAGGGGATTTGGGAGCAAAGTACCTGCCTTGGCATCTCTGTACTCTAGTTTCTCGGATTTCTAGTCCCAACCCAGTTTGGCAACAAAAGGTGGGCAAGAACTCTTGAATAGCCTTTTGGTGCCCTGTGGCAGGGCAGGGTTGCCTTAGTGATCAGAAAAGAGAATATGTATTTTTTTTCCAAAGAGGTCATTCTTATCCAATAAAGATGGAGCTTTGACCAGTCAGAATTTTAAACTATTCTAATTTTACTTGCCTGTGATTTCCAAAGAGTTTATGAGTAAAAATTTGGAAAATGTGTGTTCTGGGATCAAAAACAAGATACAGTTAGGAAGTCGTCATGTCTCTAATTTGGCTAACATTTGTACATGTTTTCTTCTCTTATACACTCACATGTGATCATTTACAAAAACATACGTAGCAAGAGCAACCACAAAGTGAAAGAGCACTGTGAGCGAGTTTTGAGCTGTGGCCGTGCATTTAATGTCAAGAGCAAGGACTCCACTCCCGTTCCGTGGATATAAACCGTCTTTCTCACAGACAGCAGAGTGGAGATGGCGCAGTCTTACAGGATGCTAAAAAGAATGTGCCGGCTTTAGGAGTTGTTTGTATTGTGTGAGATGTCCACCAACCAGTTGCGTTGCCATTGCTTGGGGCTTTCAAGAGAAATGTCAGTCCTCACAGCAAGTGATGGGATTTGACATATGGCATCAAAGCATCATTAAAACCGCACCTGCTGCCGAGGAGGCCATGTCTTTCAAGAGATTTTCAAGCCGAAAAGGTTACACTGAAAATCCAAAAGGCTTATTCCTTTTCTTTGCAGACAATTAAATGCTCTAAAGAAAAAGTAATTGCACAAATACATTTAAAGGAAAAAATCTACTTTTGCAGCGTAATAGTTTTTTTTTAAATCTTTCTGAATGGCTATAACACTTTTTTCTATCACTAGAACATACAATATAACCTAACAAAACTTATTCACAACTATTGATTTCTATGAGAAAAGTTTTATCATGTAACATACGGCACAGGGGCCTAAAAATATCACAGTCTTGCTATTTGGGCAAAATCTACTTTTTTGGAAGTTTTCATTTATGTTCTATATTATGTTTCCAATTAAAGGATGGTGATACAATTTATTGAGCATTAACTATATGGCTGTGGCTTACATATTTTATATCCTGTTTTTTATAGGGTGATGCATTTAGATGAGGAAACTTGTCAGGGTCGTTAAATAATCTTTTCCAAGCCTGTACAACCAAAGCTGGCAGAGTCGGGATTTAAGTTCAAGTAGGTCGGATGCAAAAAGCGTATTCTTGTTTCTTTATGCTTTGCTATCTACTGTGTTCACAATTGGACTATCTGTATTGAACAGAGGAATGTTAGTATGATGTCTAAGCTGAAATGTTTTATAATGTCGTTTCTGAGATAGGGCATAGTCCTAAAAGAACACGATGAAGCATCAAGGAACTAGCCCTGGCAATATGCCCTGCCCCCATGGCATGGAGAGTCAGACACTGATGAGACCGTCAAGGAAGGGTCCCGTGGGGGAGATGCAGCCTAACATCGGGTTAGACGAATAGAAAGGATTTAAGTAAAAAGCATGAGGGACGCAGTATTAATAGGAGTGCTGTGAGCTGTGTACGCGGACATTTTTATCCTTCATATGAGCAATTTACTAAGCCTCTGTACGGCTTCTGCTTCTGCTACAATAGACCAAAATATATTTCATCTTTCTCTATGCCTCTAGTGCTGACACATTGTCATGATGCCAGCCGGATCTCTTTGTTCAACACATGATTGATGGAAATTATCCATAGTTTTAGAGTAAAATTTTCATAGTATCAAAATTCCATCGACGTTAAAAAATACTTATATCTCAATAAGGGAAAACTGTTTCCTACAAATAGAAACTTATACAATTTTCCATGTGAAATCAAGCTGTAATTTTACTCTTCTGGAATGAATGAATGATGCCTTTAAAGCTATGTCCGAAATAGCAAATGACAGACTAGGTCGTAAAAGGACAAATTAAAATATCCCCCCCTAATGAAATGCCTACCCCAACCAAATATTTCAGAATATACATAAAGGAAACACACCTGCTGACTCATTGAGAGTCGTTTGAGGACACATGCTGTCCAATTTTATCAAGTATTTTGCCATTTAAAAATATGTTTGGAATATTTGTGATGTGCAGGTAATATGCCAACTACTGAGTATAAAATTATGAGTGAAGACCCATTCTCTGCCTACTGGATGAAAATGAAGGGGTGATGGACAGTATATGTTACAATCCCACAAGGACATGTGAAATTTAAAACTGAAAAGAGTTTAGAAGGATTATGAGGGCCTGCAGGAGAGGGTCCTGACTCAAAGTGGATCTGATGGGATTTAAACAAACAAAACTCAAGAGACAATGGTTCTGGGGAGAGATAACATGCATCCATTCGCTGAGTCATGAGAGAGGTATGGGGTGAATGTTATAGGCTCCAGAGGCAGGCAGGTTAAAAACGTTGTAATTACATGTATGATCACATTTTATTTTGTTTTTCAAGAAATCACTCTGGCTCCAGTATGGAGAATGAACTGGCGGTTGGGGGTGGTAAAGGTGTAATTTTGGTGCCAGCAGTTAAGAGATGACAGCTGACTGACACGGGGATGGGGGGCTTGGGGAGAAGGTGTTGAGTTCAAGGGCTGTGAACAAGGGGCTCTTCTCCCTAAGGAGACGGCAAGGTGCATGCCCCGCTGCTTCCCCCGCAGTCACAGCAGTGGGGGTTGGGGGGCACGCTCTGGGGAGACAGAGTGGAAGGGAGCTGGCCTGAAGGAAATGATGGCAGCTTGAGCAGAGAAGGGCCAGTGGCCCAGTGGAGGGATGGCTGTAGGAAAGAGTTTGTCTGACTCATGTTTTTATTTCCTCTCCTCTGCACTGACCTGGATGGAACTTCCTCCCGTTGCCCATGAGAACAGGAAAGCACAGAGTGCATGCCTAGCAGGGTTCTCTGTTCTCCGGGGCAGCAGCTCCCAGGGGACACTGGGGGAGGGTGTAGAGAGCTGCTCATGCATGCTGCTCCTTCCTCTGCCCCTCTGCACACTGCACAGGCCCTGCAGGGAAAGACAGGGCTGCAGGCTCAGTTCAGTGAATGCAGGAAGGGGACAATGGCAGGAGACAGTCTCTGGTTGAAGGGTCACCTTTGATGGAGGATGGAGGGCCAGGTATCAGAGTTACCAAGCCTTGGCTATAAGGCTATACCCTTCCTCCCTAAGACATCATTGCGGAGCCTCTTAAATTCATAGAGAATGACAAAAATCAGGAAAATGAGGTTTGTCCTTTTTATTCCCCCAGGCTCCACGACCACCCCCAGGAATGATTACATCAATAGCCAATATGCCTGATTCCTACAAGGGAAAAATAAAATCACACAGGCACGCGTGTGCATGCGCGCACACACACACACACACACACACACACACACACACTTCAAAACCTGCTTAAAGGGGCATGCTATATTGTAAACTCAGAGAATTTGGCCGAAATTTAATTGAAAACTCTACCTTATCTAGTGGGAAAAAATAGCAAACTGTAGGTATTTTTTTCTGAAAAAAAAAACATAGGAAAAATAAAATTCATAGAACAAACTTGGCAGCATTCAGCAAGAAGTATTTAGAGACACTGGATCTGTCTGCTTGCTGAGATAAATTTATTTTTCTTGGCGTCGGATATACTTGGATATTTTATCTTGATGCCTGTAAATATTTGAATTGTATGCTCACCCCTCCTCTGCCAATGTGTCCCTGTTCTGTGTTTAAAATGACTAAAGAGAATTCTGATAATTTGTCTACCTAGGTAGACTTAATGGAGAGAATGTGCTGGAAAAATAGTATGACTGGTTTCTTGTTAAGTCTATTTATCTTTGTAACAGATTGAAAGGCATTTTCAATTTAGACGTCAATCTCAGAGTCTTGGCTAATGTGACTCTCTCCTTAAGAGACAGGCAGAAGTGCGGATGTTGACTCGATCAAGTTCTCATGCGCTCTGAAGCAGGGCCAGGTTGTGGCTCCCAGCAAATTAATTTAGGTAATTGTCTCATCGCGGCTCCCCTGGGGACACCCATCACTTTTTCCCCCACCTCTCTCATTGACATCCACTGGCATCGGAAAATACGGCACATTTTCCCCGCCTTCATGCAAGACGTAGTGACTAAGCAATTCTTAGGGCACAGATATTTCTTCTAAATAAGTTACTCACCTAAAATTATCTAGATTATTGCAGCCAAGAGCATTTGAGAAGAGAAAATCAAATGAAGTCGACCGACTTGATTAATCTCTTATCAATTAATTGTTACACTGGAAAGAAAACAGATTTGAGTTTACTCCTGTTATTTTTATCATGAAATATATTGGGGAATTCTGCTGCTGGCCAAGATGGCGTAAGAGAGACTGGATTTACTGGTCTGCCTTAAACAACGTGAATTAATAAAAAAGTGTATTGGACAGATGAGTCCCCGTCACACTGGACATCATAGGCGACGAAGCAGGGAAGGAAGACGGTCAGCCCTAGAACCGTCCCCATTGATGGGTTCGGGAAAGCTTCCCGTGGTAAGGACAGAGGGCATATTAGTTTTCTGTGGCAGCTGCAACACAGTGTCACAGAATTAATGGTTTAAAACAGTTTGGATTTGTTATCTCACAGTTCAGTGTGTTAGAAGGCCAACATGCGTCTTACGTGAGCTATATCAAGGTGGCAGCAAAGCCGCCTTTCTTTCTGGAGGCAGTAGCGGAGACTTGGCCTTCTGCCTTTCCCAGCTTCTAGAAGCTTCCCACTTTCCTTGGCTTGTGCCCCTTTTTCTCCATCTTCAGAGTCAGTGCTGACAGTCAGTGCCTTCTCACACTGCATGTCTCTGGCCCTCTTTTCTGCCTTTGTCTCCTCCGGAGGACCTTATCCTTACCTTGAGCCCACCCAAAAAATCCAGAATGCTCTCACTTACTCCAGCTGTTTGACAACCTAACTTCCCTGGGCAATCCTACATCTCCTTATGTGAGTAATAGTAAATGTATAGGTAAATAGATACTTGTTCTTATTATTTAAACTCCTTTAAGCGGTGGTCGATTTTTTTAAACAAAAATAATAATAGTATAGAATAGGTTTTATATCATGGAAAAGTAAAATGTGTGTCAGAAATAGGATAAAGGCTGGGACAGGACACAGGGAAGTTGAAGATGCTACTGTAAGTTGTAAGTGCTGCTGTAGGGTTTTTCCAGAGTGCATTCGTAGTCTAAACATTTGTAGACTGCATAGTCAGAGATTCATGGTCTAATCTCCGACTGCATAGAGACGAATGTAAGGCAATATGTTGCCCTTTTACTGTGAATTAATAAATTTAATTTCACTTTTACACTATTTTTTTTTAGTTTATTTATCTCTCAGAGTAACTCTAGTCTTGGTATAGAGAGACTATAAATGTGAATTTATCCAGGAAACAGATGTTCAATTTGTGAAACATCTAGTTGAAGGCCTACAATCCTACAGCTGTATAATTTATACTTCTTTTTCTTTCCCCACATTTCCTTCTCCATGTTATTATTTCTATCACTATTATACATCACACATCTCCACGGACGTGACATCATCTGGATGGGACCACGTCTCGTTTCTTTACTGCTATGTATGTACCCCCTGGCTTTTCATAGTTTTCCAATAAATATTTGAATTGACTTTTATGCTTGTATTTTATTACTTCCAGAGGAATGGCTTAGTAAACTCCTTTATATATTTCCAAATATGAATATCTAATTAATTTTTGACAATGTAGAAGTCAGGGCGGTCAATTCCATGCTTTCAACCACTTAGCATACATCTCTTGGCCGAGGGAGGTATCTCTCCCTTTCTCATGATAATGAAGTGTGGGGAAAGGGCGTTCCATTTTGTTATAAAGATATGTACATAATCATTCTGGAAGTTGTTTAATGACTGCTTAGCTGAGACACCGGGCTTGTGGTGGAAAGTAAACAATCATCCCTCTAGTTAACGGCCTCTCTCCTTCTTTCACAGCTATTCTGTGACTTCCCATCTCTTTATAAGCCTGACAGACAAGCATTTTTTCTTAACTTTACCAGATTGTTTCTCCCTTTTTCCACTTATAATATATAACTACTGTATGCCTTTTTATATATACTCCCCAAATCTATTTTTAAAGAATGATTTTTCCTCCTCACAATATAATTTCATTCCAGCCTTCAAATCCCAAAGTATCTGCCTTTCCAGAAAACTTCTGGATTCTCCATTCAATGTAGTAGTCTCTCCCTTTGTAACCAATTGTCCTTTGAAACCTCTTTATCAAAGAAGGAGACCTTAATAAGAAAAGAAATTCTTTCCTTATTAGTTGTTTTCTTGGTGCACATGATTGAGCCACTACTTCAGATGCTCATTTGAAACAAGATGATCAACCTAGATGTCAGGTAGTCCTAAATGGATTTTTTTTTTCTGAAATCTAACAATGTTCTCTTACCCAAGCCTACCATTCATCAAAAGATATAGTGAGAAAGAGAATGAGACATCAATGATGTCATTTTCATCAACCAAAGAAAAAGAGTGGGGAAAAAAACCCATATTTTCAGGTTGTAGCTTCTCATGCATAATATATAATGGATTTTAGTGCATTAAGTACATTTACCTGAATATATTATAATAAGAAATGTTATTATGTATTTAAAATTCTCACAATGTAAAGATAATAGATTCAAACGCCATAGATATAATGCCTCTATCTCAAACATGGTAGATATTTCATTTTTATGTAATTTCTTTCCCTTCAAGATACTACAATTGAAAATAAAAGGAGTGGGTGACAGGTGTTTCTCCTTTTCTCTCCCATACTCCTTTGCCACTCCAGCTGAGAGATCTCATAAAAATGTCAGCTCTCCACTGGCAAAGCACGCTGCACCTGTTTGCCATGTGCTTAGTGCTACTAACATTTATATATTGCTGTATCCCAAGTCAAATAAATTGATAAAATGCAACTCAAAGGTGCAGCACATTGCATCTCTAATGCTGTTTAAATAGAAATGTTTTTTTCTTCCCATTCTTAATGCAAAAGCGCCATTCCTTATTCCATTCAGTAGAAACATGGCCACTTTGATATTCAATTTAATTTGGAAAATGGTGCTGAAAAATATTAAGATAAGATATATGCACTTATCCAGACAAAGTCTCTCTAATCTGCTTCAGAATTGCTTCCTAATGTCACAGGAAACGCTAAGCCAGCTAAGATTTCATTCTCCACGAAGGTTGCGCTAGTTAATAACTTGTCAATTTATGCAGTTTCCATTAGAGTTGTAAACCGCTGTAGGTGATGGCAGAGTGTGGTCTTAGCACCCTGATGCGTGCGGCGTGCTTGGACTCTGTCTTCCATTTTCATGAAAACTTTGACTTCCTTGCCATCTGAGGTATTTTGTTTTTGTTGTGTGTGTGTGTGTGTGTGTGTGTGTGTGTGTGTGTGTGTGTGTGTTTTACCTCAGCTTGCTTTCACATAACAAATGTATAATTTATCAGATCCATATGAGGAAGACACATCTAAATTGTCCTTTAGAAAAAATTACTTTTTCCATAATAATGATAGATATCTCAAAACTAATGAATGAGAGGGACAATGAGATGAATTTAATGGAGTCTCTTTTATCAAATACATACCTTACACTCATATTTTAAATCCAGGCTTTATATTTCTCATAAATCACTGGAAACCTTTTCACTTAAGGGCTGACATATCATTTCAGAGTGTGGCTGCTAACTGCGTTTTATAGGTCTTGCCCCATATTTCTCTTAAGTTAGGATGTAGGAGTTTGCTTTGCAGACTTTTTTTGTTTGTTTTGTTTTTAATAAACCTTTTTTAAGGTTTATTTTGAGAGAGAGTGAGCGAGTGCAAGCTGGGAAGGGACAGAGAGAGGGAGAGGCAGAATCCCAAACAGGCTCCATGCCCTCAGTGCAGAGCCCGATGTGGGGCTTGAACTTACAAACCCATGAGATCATGACCCCAGTTGAGACCAAGAGTCGGATTCTCAACCAAGTGAGCCACCCAGGAGCCCCTCGTTTTTCATGAATCTGAAACAGTATCTCCATCTAGGCGTCCTCACCAAGGTCAGGCCAGAGAACACAGATGTAAAAGACTGTAGTGGCTGAAAAGATAAAATAAAGAATGTTCATGAATGAACATTCTGTCTCTAATGAGGCATGTGCTAATTAGTATTTCCATAAAGAGATAAACACCCAGCATGGACACATTACATATTGTATAGCAACAGGAATGGGTTAGTAATAACCTTCTGGAGATATACTTTGGGATAGACCCTGAGTCTAGGTCTGCATTCATGATCAGTGGAAAACAATGTCAAGGTCAGTTCACTAGCCTCTTTCAAACTGAATAGATTAAAGTAAAGCAAATTTTGTTATATTCAACCTGTAACTAAAAAATTAGTTATTAGTATTTTTGTGATTAACAATTTCTCTGTAATTTTTTCTAGAAAAATTAGAAACTTAAGTTGCAAAGGCACTGGTTTAGGTTGCAAGACTATCCTTGAGAAGCACTTATACTTCAAAATTTAATTGGATGTCATGGCACTGTGAAGATAGAGAAGATGACTTAAAATCACATAAGTGCATAAGATTCAGTCATTATGCACACATGTGAAAGCTGTATTTTATTCATGCTATGATTTAAAGGTAAACTAATAATTGATATGACTCAGTATTTTTGAAACTATTATATTTCTTCTAGTTAAAAATGCTTTTATTTAATTTATTTTATTTACTTATCTTTTTATTGAGAGAGAGAATGAGCCAGGGAGGGGCAGAAAGAGAGAGGGAGAGAGAGTCCTAAGAAGACTCTGCACTGTCAGTGCAGAGCATGACATGTGACTTGAACTCACGAACCTTGAGATCATGACCTGAGCAGAAATCAAGAGTCAGGTGCCTAACCGACTGAGCCACCCAAGTGCCCCTACTTTAAAATGCTCTTGGTGTTGAGAGTGGAATCATGACTGGAAATAATGAGTACATATTTTAAGATTCTTCTCTAATGAGTTCTAAATAAAGAGAAATTACAAATTTCAAGAGAAAGATGTAAAATTTTAATGTGTGCTGATGCACTTTATATTATTTCTTTAAGACAGCATTCTTTGAAGGTCAAAATCAGCTATACTCCAAATAACTAAATAATACTGGGCAATTAAGTTTAATACAAGCTTTGGAGTAGTGATTACTTCTTCATCAGATGACATCAAGGACACACAGAAGCACAAGAATAATTCTTGGAGATTCTCATACTCTAGTAAAATGCAGAAGTTACCTAACCTAAGTAGTCTGTAAGGTTTGGCCAGGGTCTGCTTTATGTCTAAGCAAAGACAAATAATGAATGATCCATGTTCATTATCAATTCGTTTTACTGTTCTTGTTTTTCCTTACAGGGTATATTATTAATGGACAAAAGTAGATTTAAAACATTTTCAAAAGCTTTGTTATATTTACAAATATCTTGATAAGTCCATTTTTTAAAAAAAATTAAAATGTTTACTTATTTTTGAGTGAAAGAGACAGAGCATGAGCAGGGGAGAAGTAGAGAGAGAGGGAGACACAAAGTCTGAAGCAGGCTCCTGGCTCTGAACTGTCAGCACAGAGCCCAATGTGGGGCTCAAACCCATGAACTGTGCGATTGTGACTTGGACCAAAGCTGGTCACTCAACTGACTGAGCCACCCAGTCAATTTTATATGAGACATTCATGTAGGTATAATTATTAGCTTCGATACATCTAAAATTTAAATTCTAGTTAATCGTGATTCTGCAATCATTATATGACCATTATTTGCTTATCCCTATATTTAAAATGTGATAATATGGTGTTATAAAAGTAATGATTTTTCACTCAAAAATTTTTAATCTTTTCTGAGATAAAATGGATGATGTGGGATACGTAAGTTAGAAGAGACCACATAAAACTCCCAGAGTGCGGGTGTGGGGGGGAGTTAGGTAGATTAAATATAGGGTAACATTCTGCCAGAAAGCATTTTCTAGTATTTGGAAAATCAGGAGTGAACAATTTAAAGGTGTCTTAATAGGGAAGAGGTTCTAGGGGAATGTGGGGGGCTCAGTCGGTTAAGCATCTGACTTTGGCTCAGGTCATGATCTCATGGTCCATGGGTTCAAGCCCCGCATTGGGCTCTGTGCTGACAGCTCAGAGCCTGGAGCCTGCTTCAGATTCTGTGTCTCCCTTGATCCCTGCCCCTTTCCCACTCATGCTCTGTCTCTCTCTGTCTTTCAAAAATAAATAAACGCTAAATTAATAAAAATAGCGAAGAGGTTCTAAAAGTTTCATTTAGGGGTATCTTGTATGTTGTCACATTCTCAACCTCCTTCAAGGTTTTCTAAATAAACTGTCATCTGTTAATAATTTCCTATACTCCATATAAAAATATTACCTCTCACTTCATTGAACATCTGTATAATTTGCATTTACTTTTAGGTTATTTGTTATACATGTTTATATCACTGGTAAAGTTGTGAGACCAGGCTCTAAATTGCTAAACAGTCTTCTACTGTTTTTATATAATGTTTCATACAAACATGGCATTCAGAAATATTTACTTGATTAAATAGTATCTATTAATGGGATGTGAAATTAAAAAAATAGTTTTCAAGACTAGAAATGACTAATCATCAAAATAAAATCATTCATTCAGCAGGAAAAGAAATGGAGTTTATACGCCAGTGTGTGTGTTACTGTTTACTTTCCTACATATGCAAGTGACTGACTTTAATTTCTCTATGAATCAAATACCCATCTGTTAAAACATTTCAGATGTAAGTTCCATTGAAGCTTTCATTTTCAAGCTGATCATTTCAATTTCATATGGATGTCCAGACTTCCATTCAGGTGAAGCGAATGCACCAAATGGTGTGTAAAACCTCAAATTGGGCAGTAGAATTCTTTTAGCAGGAGAATAGTGACCCCACGGATTGCTGTAGTTCAAGAACTTGAATATTCTTTCTTCCCGTGGACGTATATAATGCAGGGATTTGGAAAATCACAATGGCATGCTAGTATCCAAGCTTAATAACTGAAGATGATGAGGTTTAGTTGGTATATAAATTTCCCAAGTGACAATCTAACTTACAGCTCCGTTTTCTCAGAGGAAGATGGTAGGCTCTTATACAGCCTTATTATCTTGGAAGAGAGTCCCATTGGATGAAAAAACATATACGTGTATTCTACTTTGTTGTTTGTGTGTTGGTTTTTTGCAGTATAGGTTACTTTAACAGAAAGAACATAATAGCAGAGGTAAGAAGACATCATCTTTCTGAGTTGCTTCTGTTTCAGTGGGGTTCTTAAACGTTCAAACTTTCTAAATCAGTTTTGTTATCTTTTAAATTTATCTATATTTATTTATTTATTCATTGATTTTAAATTTAAATCCAATTAGTTAACATGTAGTGTAATGATAATTCCAGGAATAGAATTCAGTGATTCATCACTTATAGGTAATGCCTAATACTCATCTCAACAAGTGTCCTTTATGCCCGTTGTCCATTTACCCCATCCCCTCACCCAACACATCCTCAGCAACCCTCAATTTGTTCTCTGTATTTAAGAGCCTCGTATGGTTTGTCTCCTCCCATTTTTATATTATGTTTGCTTGCCTTCCCTTATGTTTATCTGTTTTGTATCTTAAATTCCACGTACAACTGAAATCATATGATAGTTGTCTTTCTCTGTCTGATGTATTTCCCTTAGCATAATACACTAGTCCCATCCACGTTGTTGCAAATGGTAAGATTTCATCCTTCTGATTACTGAGTAAATTTCCATTGTATATATATATATATACACACACACCATATGTTCTTTATCCATTTATCAGTTGATGGACATTTGGACTCTTTCCTTACTTTGGCTATTGTCAATAGTGCTGATATAAACATTGGGGTGCATGTGCCCCTTTGAATCAGCACTCCCGTATCCTTTGGATAAATACCTAGTAGAACAATTGCTGGGTCATAGGGTAGTTTTATTTTTATTTTTTTGAGGGACTTCCATACTGTTTCCCAGAGTGGCTGCACCAGATTGCATTCCCACCAACCATGCAAAAAGTGTTCCTCTTTGTCCGAATTTGTCCAAATCCCTGCCAACATCTGTTGTTGCCTAAGATGTTAATGTTAGCCATTCTGATAGGTGTGAGGCGATACCTCCTTGTGGTTTTGATTTGTATTTCGCTGATGATGAGTGATGTTGGGCATCTTTTCATTTGTCTGTTAGCCATCTGGGTGTCTTATTGGAAAATGTATATTCATGTCTTTTGCCCATTTCCTCACTGGATTATTTTCTGGCAGAGTGTTGAGTTTGAAAAGTTCTATATACATTTTGGATACAAACCCTCTATCTAATATGTCATTTGCAAATATCTTCTCCCATTCTGTCAGTTACCTTTGAGTTTTGCTGATTGTTTCCTTCACTGTGCAGAAGGTTTTGATCTTGATGTGGTCCTAATAGTTTATTTTTGCTTTTGTTTCCCTTGCCTCTGGAAACATGTCAAGAAGTGGCTGTGGCCAAAGTCAAAGAGGTTGGTGCTTGTTCTCTTCTCTAGAATTTTGATAGTTTGCTGTCTTACATTGAGATCTTGCATCCATTTTTAGTTTATTTTTGTGTAAGGTATAAGAAAGCGGTTCAGGTTCATTCTTCTGCATATCACTGTCCAGTAATCAGTTTTGTCATCTTTTAAATAAAGGGTGTGATTAGAAAAGGAACCACATACCTCAGTGATCAATACTACTGACTCTGGACTCCAAAGTATTGACTAAAAATTCTAGCTCGGCTGTTTCTAATTAGTTAAACTACGTAGTCTCACAATCATTGTTTTTATTTACATTATTTATTTATTTATGCTGGCATTGTTTTTTTTAATTTCTATATATGTTTTTTAAATTCAATTTTAGTTAACATGCAGTGCAATATTGGTTTCAGCAGTATAATTCAATGATTCATCGCTTACATACAACACCCAGTGCTCATCACAAGTGCTCTCCTTAGTACCCATCCCCCATCTAGCCCATCCCCCACCCACCTCCCTCTAGCAATCCTCAGTTTGTTCTCTGTCATTAAGAGTCTGTTGTGGTGTGTTTCCCTTTCTCCTCTCCCCACCCCCGCCTTCCATATGTTCCTCTGTTTATTTAGTTCCAAAATCATGACACTAACACCTACAGAATGTTCATTGCTATCCTTCAGTGAGGTTATATGAGAATTTAGTATATACTCCTGAATTAATGTCGTTGTAATTATTATTCCCTGGTAACTAATTCCTCTTGGAGCTGGATCATTTTATGAGAATACACACTGTGGATAATTATTACCAATGAGCTGGTTGAGGCTCTAGGCAATATTCACTATAATCTACCTTAAAAACTGATCAAAACACCTCAAAAAATGTGGCATCTGGAGAGAGACAGGGCAGTGGATTTAGGTCATTTTCAGCAACATCCAGTCAATCTCAGCTTTGCTTCCATTCGTTGTGTTAGGACGTAAGCTGTGTCTCATGGCAAAAACTCCCCCACAGAATGGGTGGATGGCAGCCCTGAGGTGAAGTTCAGGGTGCAAACGTGATATCATCGTCCTAAACTGTGCCTTAAAGCATGTGGTTATTCCCATAGCATTGACACAAGCAAGCAAAAGGTCTCGACTTTGGTTTTCTGTGTTGGGAAATGAAGCGTGTAAGCACCCTCTTTGCCTGAGTATGGGGAACAAAGAAATGGAATTCTCGTGCATGATGCTTTTTGGTGTATTGATAATGAGATTTTTGTGAATGCAACTCTTTCTGGAGGAAGATCTGGAGCCTTCTGTACCCTTTTACATCTTTCTCTGTCCTTTTCCAGAATTCTGCAAATTATAAGATTGCTAGTAGAAGCAGTACTTAGCATTTGTGCTGAATGATCCCATATTTGGGGGATGATTTTAAGCCCAGGTAGGACTCTCTTGTCTGCATGAATTATGATCAGAAATTTGCCAGTTTCTCCCATGATAGTTTAGAGGAAAAGATAATAAGAATCAAGATGGCTTCAAGATGATATGTGTATATATATATCATCTGGACCAGGTGACCAGTAGATCTAGGCTCTCCGCTGTCATAATTAGAAATCCATCCTTATGTTTACATGAGACCACATTCCCTCAAAATGCTCAGAGCCAAGACTCTTTCCAGGCTTTCCCCCGGCTTCCTTGGACTGCCTATTAGTCCAGGGTGCTTCCTCTTAAAACTTCTTTCTTTCCTTTCTCCTTCCCTGGGGAGGATCAGATTTAATCATGGCCTGAGGTCCTGCCCAACTCCTCCCTGTCCCGTCTCTATTTCCTGTCACAGTTGTTCCCCCTAATGAAATCCTCACACATGTAATTCCATCTTTGTCTTCCTTTCTCAGAAGACTGGAGGACTGGCATAGCTCATCTCTTTTTAATCATTCAGCTCTGATGAGGTGCTGAGATCATTGTACCCTTCAATTGATGGCCCATTAAAGTTATTGGTCCCTACAGGTCTTCTCTCTGTATATGTTAACTTTTATTTCTCCCTAAACCACTCCAGTACCCCATCAACACATCTCATTACTAACACACTGCCCTCATTTTATTGTACTTAGGTGTTATTTTGTTTGTTCATGCTCTTTCTAAATGTGTATTTTATTCATGTATGTGTTTTCCTTTTCAATTTCAAATCATTATTAAAACTTTAAATTTATGAACTATAATATATTATATGAATTCATTACATTTCTCACTGCCTCACCTTGTTTATATTTTTAGAGACAGTTATGCTGTAATATATGTTTCTAAGTGTGTTTTGCCTAGCATGCTGACAGTCTGTCTACCAACCCAGGTCTATGTATCTCACCTTCGACAGTCAGGTCACCTGCACCTTAAAACCACTAAAAGTCATGCTGTAATACAACATTTTGTACATGTGCCTTTATAAACATGCATGGAAAATTGCTGAGATACATTCTCAGGAACAGAATGTTGGGTTCACAGGCTATGCGTGTATACATTCTATTATCTTCTTGAATTGTGCCCCAATTTGTACTGCTGGCAGCTCTCCGTGAAGATTACAGTATCAGTGCATTTCTACCCTAGGGAAAACACTCTTTTTAATTTTAATATACTTTTTCCAGTTGCTACTAATTTTAAGCTTTTTTTTAAAAATATGCTGGTGGCCTTGCATGCTACCGTCTCTGAAATATACGTATTATAATACATAGTCTTTGTGCATCTTTCTATTTCAGTTGCGATTCCCATTTTATGTATTTTATTCTAGTAAACCTTTTTAGTATATGGCTAGTACCATGTCTTTTCTCTCTATACACACAAATATAAAATATTAAATTTTAGGTAATAATCTTTATCAAACTTTTGTTATGGCTTTTTAAAAACTTTATTTAACAAATCCTTTCCTATCCTCAGATCAACACTATCATCCTGCTTTTTTTTTTTAATTCCATATGTTATTAGCTTTCACATATTGCATTAAGGTGTTAAAGTTCACCCTTGCCTGTGGTCTTAGGGGTGATTCTAACAATTTACTTTGTTTTATTTATTTTAGTTTTTATTTTATATAAAGAGTCAGGGTTTCCAAAAATCAATCACTGGACAATATATCACTTTTTCATTATTCTCTCATAATATCTTTAACTTCCCATATCACCTCTACCGTAGTGTAGACTTCAGTGTTAGATTTATTAGCATGACTTTTTAGCTCTTCGTGTCGTCACATTGATCTGTTTGTCTGCTCTTGCACTAATACCTCAGTCCTTTAATTGTCTTTGCCTGTGATATTAGTATATGTTAATAAGATATTAATATCTGTTAGGTCAAACACATTGCCTCCTTTTTATGTGTAATAGTAAAGTTTACCAGAGGTAGACTGTAGTCCTCCATTAATGCATGCTCTACCTTATCAATGACACTTTTCTGTATTGCTTATTTTGCATATTTTTAACCTTTCACCTATTAACATGGTAAAATGCATTAATAGATATTCCTACATTGAAGGATAGTTTGGCATCCTCAAAATAAACTTTAGTTTACACATATTTTTAATTCACATTTGAAATTTGTTATGGAATAATGTTTAGGGAATTTTTATGTCTACCTTCATATATGAAGTGAACCTATTATTTTCTTTTAATGTATTGCAGCTTTCTGGTTTTAGAAATAGGATCAGACCAGTCTCATTAAGTGATCTGGTCAGCTCTCACTCTATTTTCTGCAAAATTTTCAAAAATAGGAGTTAGTTGTTCCTTGAATGTTTGGTGGAAATCACATATACACTTCACTGTGAAGGGGACGTTTGAGTAAAGACTTGAAGGGATGTAGGGAGCCCTCTATGTGGGCACAGAAGATGAGCTTTTCATGCAAAAGACAGACATAACAGTTAGAAGATGGCAGTGCGCAAGTAATCCATGTAATCAGTGAAGATCAAGAACACCAATGTAGCCAGAATTCAATGACTTAGAAAGACAGTATTTGATGGTATGAGTTTGTTTCCCGATCACATGGGCATCATAGGACATGAGGCATGTTGGCTTTTACTTAAAATGAAATGGGGAGTCACCACAGGGTTTGGAGCTGAAAAGGGCCATCACTGACATGTATTTTGTAGAATCACTTAGGTATTACTCTAAAGTAGACTGTAAGTGCATGAGCATTAAGAAAAGACAGCTATTAGCAGATAACTGCAGTAATGTAGATGAGAAGGAATGGCACCTCAGACTAACCTGATAGCCATGGAAATGGTAGAAAGTGTTTAAATTCTGATATATATTCTGAAGATTGTACTGGCCTGGTTTCCTGAAGGATTTATGTGATATGTGAGAAACACAGAGGGAGATGGGAGATACGGGGAAGTCTTTTGGTGGATCAGATTTGGAGAAGAGGAGTTCATGCTGTTTGGATATTTGGATAAGTTTGATATTTGATCATACACAAAATTGAAGTAAGACAGTGGTCCACCTACACCTTTGTATGGAGGATAGTCTGGGCATAAGAGAGAGCAGTCACAAAGATTCTGATGTGGACAGGTGTGTGTATAGAGTAACCTCATATGCAAATTCATTATAATCAAGTTGGTCGGAGAGTCGTAAGAGAAAAAATCAGAAAGGTGATGGGCACGTTCTGCAGGAAGGGAGTCAACCAAGGTCGTGTGGACCAGGCTGGATGTTCAGATTATCATGTACAAAGGCAGATCATAGATCTGGTCAGTCAACAAACATGAACACAGAGGAAGTAGATGAGAGAGAAGAGAGGGAGATGAAGGAACACCTCACTGAGTCCTGATTCTATCTCATCTCTAGGATCCACCCTGCCTTAGTTTTCTTCCAGTAGTAGTATTTGATAACCGGTCCAGGAATCTATAGCCACTTAAATAAGGTTAGCGCCAGGGTCAAATGAAGTTCTCAGATGAAAGACGATTTGTAGGTGAATTTCCTTTTCCTGACTGTTTGCCTTCCATATTGACAGAGCCAGGCTTTGAATGAATTGTCATGTCACAAAGATCATGCATATGTATAGTGTTTCCCTTCCTTAATGTTGCCCATTATTTTCCCATTAAATAGCAAATACTTGGCAGACCCTTTTTGTTAATCATAACAGTAAATAATATCTTCTTGATCCAATGCTGAAAAAAGACTGAAGGATTGCAGGTGGCTAATTGAGGTGCTTCTCTGATTTATTCCAAATGAGAAACTAGTTCTCAGCTTTCTCTGATCCTGCTGCTTTGAATAACCTGTGTAAAAAGATAGCAAACAAAATGATTTGGCTCCGTATTAAAAATGTTATCATCTGGAAACATTCAAAGAATGTGTTATTATATCGTCTTCCTTATCCGATAAGAATACACTCACTCAACATGAAGCCTCTAAACCCAGGATTATATTGATTGCTTTGGAAATACCACTCCATTTTGAAGGTACTATTTAAACAAATGTACAACAAACTGTACTTCTTTTTTAATATTTGTTCATTTCTGAGAGAGAAAGAGAGCACAAGTAGGTTGGGGGAAGAGAGAGAGATACAGAATTTGAAGTAGGCTCCAAATTCTGAAGTCAGCACAGAGCCCAATGCAGGGCTCAAACTCGTGAACCGTGAGATCATGACCTGAGCTGAAGTCAGAAGCTTAACCGACTGCACCACCCAGGCGCCCCACCAAACTCCATTTCTTAAATGCAGTTAATTTTCTTTTACATCTATTAGTCACGGTGCAAATAAATAGCTTAACCATTTTCACACTGATTATTAAACCAGGACATCTAGGTTTTCAAGTTTTCCTCCCTCCTTCCTTCCTCCCTCCCTCCATTCTTTCCTTCCTTCCTTCTTCCCTTTCCTTTTCTCCTTTTTCCTACCTATAATACTTTTTGAATTGATATTCTGTGTACGTTATGATTTTACTGAAGATATAAAGCAAGTCCCTTCAAGTGCCTTATAGCATAAGGAAACTAACTGTGTCATACACCTGGAAGTCAGTGTTTGAGCAGGATTTAAGTTTGGGTCATCACAACGTTATAATATAATAAAACATGCAAACAGTAAATTGTAAGAGCTGTAATGTGGAAAAGCGTGTGGGCGATTCTGACATATCTTCCCTTCCTTTCTCCCTAATGGAAATAAGTCATCCTGTATATATTCAAAATCATAAATCAAATAAATTCACCAAAAACCAAGAAATAAACAAAACAGCTGTGCAGCACCTCATGCTTTTTTTTCCTTTGCCAGAATCTAGGATTTGTATTGTAGCAAATGATGAAAGGAGGTTAGCAATTTTTGGACTGGAAATTGATATAAACCATGTCTTAGAACTGCCCCTTTGATCTTCACACCCAGAAGCCAGGACCACAGGCCTTCATTGTGACTCTGATTTAATTTAATATGTGCAGGTGTTTTCTTCTTCAGAATTTTAATAGCACGGATGAGATGACCAGGTCTCTGGAGCCACAAGGAAACCTCGCATGTTTTTAGCAAAGCTTTTAAAAATTTAATGAAAAGATTGTTTTCCTTTGATGAAGAAACTTGATATTAAATAACGTGTAGCTACCAAGTGTGTTCATGGAAATTCACTAACAGCCTATTTCCTGAACACAAGACCGTGCTGATTTAACACTCAAAGAGACGGCCTTTTTTGTATGACTCTTTCATTGAGAGAATAAAATACAATTGAACTTAATATCACGTTATATGTTAATTATACTTCAATTAAAAAATACAGTGTGTGTTCTCAAGATCGTCTGTCTGCAGGATGGCTCTGAGATACAATAGAATTATAATTATTGGTGTTGGGATCATGGGTTTTATTTCTGGCTCAGTTGCTGATCTGTTTTGTTAATGTCTGCACCATTTGTCATTTTATTTTCCCCAGTGAATGTCACCATAAATTAAATGTCTCGTGCTTTCATCTCCCTCCCAACCAGATTTCTGGCCTGGTTTCCTTTCAAACATTTCTCCCTCTGTCGCTGTCTTACACGTTCTCAGATGAGCCAGGCTCAGAGTCTCAGCGCAACTTTGGCTTAAGTCTAGTTAACCTGCATATCTGTTCACGGCGAATTATATTGATCCTTCTTTTCCCTTCATCCCTTATCTTCTTTTTCTTCTTCTTCTTTTTAATGCTTATTTATTTTTGAGACAGAGAGAGACAGATCGTGAGCAGGGGAGGTGCAGAGAGAGAGGAAGTCACAGAATCCGAAGCAGGTTCCACGCTCTGAGCTGTCACCACAGAGCGCCATGCGGGGCTTAAACCCACAAACTGCAAGACCATGACCTGAGCCAAAGTCAGATGTTTAACTGACTGAGCCATTGAGGCGCCCGTCTTCTTCTTTTTTAAAGTAAACTCTATGCCCAGGGTTGAGTTTGAACTCATGACTTAGACATCAAGAGTTACGTGCTCTACCAACTGAGCCGGCCATATGTCCCTCTCCTGTTCTTCGTATAGGTGCTAAGCTCAACTTAAATGTAGATGATGATAATTGGTATTATTGAATTTAACTTTTAAAATTCAATCCATCCAGGAACAGCAATGCCCACATACATAACATGTTGAAAATACACTGATCCGGGTGCCTGGGTGGCTCAGTGGGTTGGGCAGCCGACTTCAGTTCAGGTCATGATCTCACAGTTCATGGGTTCAAGCCCCACATCAGGCTCTGTGCTGACAGCTCAGAATCTAGAGTCTGCTTTGGATTCTGTGTCTCTCTCTGCTCCTCCCCCACTCATTCTCTATCTCTCTCTGCCTCAAAAATGAATAAACATCCAAAAATTTAGAGAGAGAAAATACACTGATCCTCTTCTTAGTAACAAATAGCATTGCTTGCAAGGTCTTCAGAATTAGATTCTGGTGGACCCTTCATAGAGATTTTTTCATCTTACTGCTTTTTTCTTTTTATTTCTCATCTTCTTTGAGACATCAAAACCTCATGCACCTAGTATATCATACTCATTATTCCGTTCTTCTTTCCATATTTCATTATTTTGGAAAATGAACGACAGAGTGATATTTCCAAATAACTTCAATTAGATAACCAAATGCCTGTGTGGGATCTCGTGATCAAAAGGGTCAAACTGTCAGACCAGACTTCCCAGGGCACCTCATTCATACCCAGCAGAGCCCTTCATGGACATGAGCAAAGGTGCATTATGCATATGGCGGCCAGAGGCCTCCAATCCTTAGGATGCAGCTTCCGGAGGCCCCTCTGCACACGGAGGCATGCCCCGGTTCTGGGTGACGGAGGGTTCCTAGACGCAGCCGGGGAGTCAGGGAAACTGGTGAGGGCGAAGCTGAGTTGACGTAATCTCCTAGTCACAGCGCCGTCGTTGGCCTGTTTAGACTAATGCCATGTAACACACTAAGGGGAGGCTGGGTAAGCCCACCACATATTAGTATTGCATCAGTAAAATATTTTATAACTGCCATTGAATGATAAAATGAAAAGCAGACCTAGTTTTAGTGGGTTTATAAAGATTTTTTGTCTTTGTGGAGCAGCTTAAGCTCTGCACCTGGTTGATCTGTTTCCTTGCAGTCTGTAATTTTCAGGCCAATCTCCATCGATCAATGTAGAAAACCAGGTAGAACCTACTAAAACCATTTCTAGACTGTGACTTAGTACATAGCAACACCAATGCCAAATTGCGCCAGGAAAGTCCCATCAGATGTAGTTGCAAAATATTGTACTCACACGGGTTTAACTTTCCATAGTCATCCTCGAGACAGGACAAAGTTTTAAAGGTTGACTGCTTTCTTCCCAGAGCCATAATAATTAACCCTGAAGGATATTCTTTTAGATATGATAGTGTTAATACAGACTTACTGTTTGAGCCTCACATCAGAGGGGGGCAGATTGGGATAGGTAACTGTCACTTATTAACACACATAGAACAGGGAATTTATTTAACTTGTCCATGCCACATTTATGGGTTAATTAAATCGAGATGACAACTGCCTACTTTATAGATGCTTATAAAAATTAAATAATGCGTAAAGGGAAGTAAAGTACAATGATGGTTAATGAATCCTTTGCTAATATTACTTTTCTCTGCAAGAAGATGTGTTTCTAAAGTGGAATTTTGAAATGATATACATTTATGGTTAACATTTTAAATAAATAATAGTGCTTGATCATTCAACTTTGGTAAGATGTTATCAAAGGAAGTATGTTTGCTTATTATCCCAAATTAAAATTCATATACTAGACGTTAATTCTTTAACTAGGGATTTAAAATGTTATGTCGGATGTTTGCTTCCATTTCAAAGGGTCTTTGAAATCTTAAAGTTAGAACAGGTTGTCATGTGTGCATATCTTGGGGAGCTAGTGGTCCTTAAGAATCTCAGAGGGTCCCCAAATATCCCAAATATTAATGTACAAACCTGGACACAAGCCTACATAAATAAGATGGAATCGAGATCTGGAAAGATTACCTTCAGAGAAATATGTCGTTGTTTATTTTTCTCTACATCAGGATACTTTAAATATTGTACTTTTTAAGTTTTTTTCCTAATATGTACCAATCACAGTAGTTTACTATTTTAGTCACTCATCTATTCATTCTTCCATCAATTTAAGTTGCTCAGTAGTTTCTGTAGGTCAAACACCATTTATACCTGGGAGATATAGATGTCCGTGATCTCACAAAGTAACGTCAGAGACCACTGTGACCACAGTAACTGCTGTTCAGGGCGCGTGATTCACAGGTCTGTTTAGTGTGGGGTAAGGCGAGGTTGGTAAGATGTGAAACCATGAAGGCCATCTTTTATACGAGGCACAGAATAGTGGGTAGTCATGAGAAGTAAAGGAAGAACATTTTAGTCCGTGCTTTGCATGTTTCAAACTGCATGTAGTAGAGCTTTCGGATTGCCAGCCTTGGAAAGAATGAATAAGTGATGCTTCAATATTTCTATTTTGAAGCAAAGATTTTAGAAGCCTATTTATCCAACACATTTTTTAGTAGATTAAAATTCATTAAGGAAAGTGATCTTCTAAACAGGATTCTGAAATTCTTAGAAGCAGTTGTCCTAACTCAATACCATGGTACAGAGGTCGATATGGGAGAGAATTTATTCAGGGAACAAACCACGAACAGCTTTGATAAGGAATTTCCAGGGTATTAGAATGCAGTCACTAGCTGTCCTCTTCTATGATAATATTAAGATTTGTAATTTTATCACTAAAACAAGCAAACAAAAACATAGGCAATACATGGAAAATTTCATAGGAAATAGATGAAAAAATATTTTCCCACTCAATGTAAAAAACTAATGGGTTAAAAGTTAGACATTGATTCTAATAATTGTAAAGTAGTCTGATGCTAATAAGTAATTTATAACTTTTACTCTTTTAATCTTGAAGTACATAATCTTATTTACTTGCCAAGTAAGGTTTGTCATGGAAAATAATTTTATTTTTTATTTATTTTGGGGGGTGGGCAGAGAGGCAGAGAGAGAGAGACAAAATCCCAAGCAGGCTTCATGCTGTGAGCGCAGAACCTGATGCAGGGCTCGAACCCATGAACTGGGGGAGCCTGGCCTGAACCAAAATCAAGAGTCAGTCACTTAACCAACTGAGCCACCCAGGCACCCCTACAGGGAAAATAATTCTAAAATATTTAAAACGTTTACATTAAAACATTTAATATAATGTGTAAACTGTAGGTGTATATGTGTGTGAGCTAAAAAACAAACAAACAAACAAACAAAGAAACTGTTGATTTGTTTCCCCAAATGAAAACCTTTAAAATAGGTATTAGTGTCTAGAAAGAAAAAAAAAACAAAACAGGAAAAGAAATAATTGAAACATGGAGGGATGAAAAACAATATTAGCACAAACATTTAAATCAGTGAATATGTGTCTACGGTGATTTGAAGAGGCAGGAAGAAAGAATTGTATCGTGATGAGAATCCAAAATAGGGATGGAGAGATGCAGAAAATTGTCGATTTAGGAAAGTGGCCTCCACTGAGTCCTGCCCAGTGCTCTGTCCATGCAGGTGACTTGCTTCACTCTTGACGCAATGTCTCTTCTGTGTTCTTGGCGCAAATCTACTTGGAGAATACAAAATACTTAACAAAGAATGATATGTTTTTCTTTATGAATCTTTTTCAAAAACAGTCTTTCCAAATTTCCATTTTTCAGTTTAGGATATATATTTTTAAAGTTTTATATGGATGAGAATAGAAATGCTTTTCTTTGCTGCCTTGAAAATGTAGTATATATTTTTGAACCGGATACTGAGAAATATTTTTACTCTGTTTCCCCGCATAAGACATAAAGGTTTTCACAAATTCTCTGTCTCTCTCAGACATCAATCATAAAATACATTTGGCAACTAAAATCAGTCTCCATTGTACTTGTGGAGAAAAGAGAATAAATACATTGAGAAATCTTGGGGTTTTCTTTATTATATACATGCGTTATTCTAATTGATAATAGTTTTAAGTTTTAAATCCAATACCTTTCCCAGAGCATACTATTCTCTTCCATATGAAAATAATCACCATTTTTTTAAATGTGACAAAAACTGAACTGCTCATCAGAGAAACTAGAATTTTGTCATCAAAAATTTTTTGGAATTTTTGCAGATTTCATGTGATTTTGCTATTTTATTACTTGAAATATTTCTTATTTACAAAAGTTTTTAACATTTATTTATTTTTTTGAGAGAGAAGTAGAGAGAGACAGACAGACAGAGTGTGAACAGGAGAGGGGCAGAGAGGGAGGGAGGCACAGAATCCGAAGGAGGCTCCAGGCTCTGAGCTGTAAACACAGGGCCCGACCTGGGGCTTGAACTCATGAACCGTGAGATCATGTCCTGAGCTGAAGTCAAATGCTTAACCAACTGAGACACCCAGGAGCCCCAATTATTTTAAATATGATTAATGTTCTTACATTTTTATTAAATCTTGACAGTTTGGGGCAAATATTTTTTGTTATAACATTGTTATTATGACTGACTATCATAATTAAGTCTACAAAGGAATTTTACACGGTCTATTTTATTATTTATGCCTCATGTTTACAAAAGGAAATTTAAAAAGTTTCTTTATAAATTTTAATTAGACACTTCATAAAACCACACTCTTATTAAAAAACATTTTTAAGGTTTATTAATTGTTAAGAAAGAGTGTGAGCAGGGCAGAGTCAGAGAGAGAGAGGGAGACGCAGAATCCGAAGCAGGCTCCAGGCCCTGAGTTGTCAGCACAGAGCCCACTGTGGGGCTTGAACTCACAAACCATGAGATTATGACCTAAGCCAAAGTTGGACCCTAAACAGACTAAGCCACTCAGGGGCCCCTAAAACCACACTCTTACAAACCTAAGTGTGACAATTTTTTAAACTTATAGGTTTTGTATGTGTGTGTGTGTGTGTGTGTGTGTGTGTGTGGAGATGATACCACAGAAACCTAATGGATCTTTCAGTGACATTTTTAGGTTTTGCGAAGGTTACCTTTGGATAAAACACTGCAAAACTCTGAGTTTCTGTGACGCTTCAACTCATGTTGTCAGTGGAAATATTTACTTACCTGTAAGATTTCTACAGAATCAGAATCAGGTTGTTAATGGCCCAATTCCTATTTTTACTTATCTGGCAATATATACATTGAGATTGAGCTCTGTAGTCTCTCTCTCTCTGGATGGATGGATAGATAGATAGATAGGTAGAAAGACAGACAGATAGATAGAAAGATAGATAGATAGTTTTTATATATAAAGTTTTCATTTTGATTTCAAGAGTAAACTTTGTCAAGTATTTGCAATGATGATATACTTTGAGAATAACTGATTACCAACACTGGGATCATCCATTTGCTTGCTTGTTTTTGCTCTATGGTCTGTTTCTTCCATATTATACATTTTCTGTTGTTTTAAATGGCATTGCTCATTTTTAAAGTCACACTTATTCTAGTAATAACATCATCCTCACACCTGTGTGTATAGATTTTTTTTCTATCTGCTGACCCAAACTTCTCAATATTTACCTTTAATTTTTTCACTCTCATTGTCTTAGCACAGAATTAGCTAATCTTGGAATACTGGAAAATTCTTACCGCATCTAATATACCTTCAGTTGGCTTTTCTTACTGTTCCAATGTACCATTTATATAATTTCCTTACTCAAAAATGCCCAAAGACTTATTGATGCCTTCACAAATCTTTCAGCATAGAATTTAGGCTGTCTACAATCTACTTTTGATCTATTTTTTCCAGCCTAGTTTTAAAGTATATGTGCTTGCTTAACTTGAGCAAGCTAAAATATAGTGATTTTATCTATCTCCAAATATGTCCTGTGAGTTATCTTTTACTGTGATATCCACTCTACCTGTAAAAAAAAATCCCTTCAAGATCTAACAGTAAATGTTGAAGTTATCTATCCAAGGCCATTCACATGTGAAATTCTTCATAAACATTTTTTTCCTCAATCACACACTTAGGTTTTCTTCTTATTCTGTGCTCCATATTATTTTTTTTCAAATCTTATGTAAGTAAATGCCCTCTCAGAGGTTTTATTCCCTTGGAAGATAAAGTAATTCAGAAAGCAAGAAGAGACACTCTCTTAGGATGAAAGACAACACCTTGCAATCATCAGAAGTAGATTGTTAATATGCTCATAAGAAATACCCATGATGATGACAATAGAGAACATGCTATCTGTTTTGGATTTTTTTTTTTTTACTGGAGAAGGTAAAACATTGACACAGAACAAAGGAACCTTGGTTCTGAAGTCTTGGGTGATAGCAGACCTTGATGCCTTCCTTCCCCTGGGCTCCAAGAGACATCATGTCTGTGGTTGTGTATGTGCACTTGTGTTTTTTCCTACAAACCTGAGATCACACATCCTTGAATACACTCTGAAAAGTGGTCTAAGGAAAGATGTCGTCTACTTCCTAAAAAACCGTAGGAGGATGCACTGGGTTGAGAAACTTGCACCACTGCAATGTGAACAAGAATTCGTGTTACTACCCAAGACTGATGCGTAATAGCAAATCTGGGAGCAGGAAAAATACTGACAAGGGACTACCTGGATGCCACTTCTCTCTAGTGTCTTGTCAGATGGTGACTTAAATTCTTTGGATTCACTAATACCTTTAAAGTTTTAGATAATTCAGGGGAAATGGATATTCGGGAGAGGAATCTTGACTTTCTGCTAAGAAGCAAGAGGATAAATGAATGTCTCTTTTTACAAGCTTGCAGTGTCATTAGTTATTGGTACACAATTTTTCTCACTCATTCATTAAAAAAAGAGTTGTTTGCAGTAATTTTTTAAGTGCCAACAATGCATATGACCAAGATGGGCAAGTGCATGAATCTGAAGTCAGAGTCAACCAGAAACAAAAAGAAAACACACAAAAACACAAAACCTACAAAGCAACACACACGCAAATTAAACGCCACATAAATAAAATTAACATACTTGGGAAAATGCAGCAAGTGTTCTATAGGACACAAGTTTTACCCACACAGTGTGCAGTTGTTCTGTCTGATGTCTACCTCAAGTTCAAAGCTCTCATTTCAACGTAGACCCAAATAATGCATTTCCACTTGGATATAAGTACGTTAAGCCTGGCACACTCAGGTATTTCCTCCAAACTTAATCTTTCATGAATATAATTAAAAGGAAAACAATTTATTCAGTCTCAACAACCAGACAGAAACATTTTTGGCATCTCCCACTGCAGCATACTCCAAGGGACGTGTCCCGAGGCCTTGCTGACTCTCTCTCAGCTGTAAGCAGCTCCCTAAACCCCCTGCTACCAGCTGAGGTGAAAAACTCAACGACTAGTTCCCTGTATTCTCTCAATAAGTCAATTTGCACTTATTTCTTCTTGCTTTTGGTCAATTCACATTGCAGTTGGGCAATTTTTTTAATCAACATGTCTTAAGAAACCAAATCCAAAAATATTGAGATTTCTCTGTATCTGCAAAGCTAAGGCACACCATTTTATAGTGCTTATCCTTTTAATCTTATAACAGATATGCTACTCTTGCATATGGTAATAAAAATAGTAATAATCTAAATGTAATATCTGATATTGAACAATAGCATTATGTTCACTCATTTCCATACTTCAGGTAAATATTGCATTTGTTATCCATCACCTACTTACATTTAGAAGTAAAGAATTCAGGGTAATTTTGGAAGGTAATTGGTAGTTATTAAGTTATTAAGCAGTGATATTTGAGTGACATAATGGTAGTGAGTAAAGAAGAAAAGCAAATAGGCAATTCTTATATTTAGCCAATTCTTATATTTAGCCTATAACCAAAAGGTCCCTGTCATTATCTGCCATGAATAGAGAAAATATTCAACCCTGGCAATGGAAAATGGGTCAGATTTTAAATTTTCCTCTAGGGTTATGTGAATTTTATTAAATAGCAATGGATGCACATTATGGTAAAAATGTCATAAATCAGCATTTAGTTAGGATAGAGGCCACCACTAGATTCCCAAACACCATACAATTATGCTAAAATCAATTAAAATTAGACTAAAATCATAATAAAAATATAACTTTGTGTAACTGAGTACAACTTAGAATCCTCTGATTCTAACAAACTCTGTTAAAAGACGAATCAGATTAGATATATATGGGGGTGTCTGAGTGGCTCAGTCGGTTAAGTGTCCAACTTCAGCTCAGGTCATGATCTCACGGTTCATGAGTTCAAAGCTTGCATCGGTCTCTGTGCTGACAGTTCAGGGCCTGGAGCCTGCTTCAGATTCTGTGCCTCCCTCTCTCTTCCCCTCCCCTGCTCATACTCTTTCTCTCTCTCTCAATCTCTCTCTCTCAAAGAATAAATGAATATTTAAAAAAAGAATAGATGTATATGAAGCTTGAGGGAATTATGTATACTTGTATTTTTTCCTAATTATTTCAAGTATCTTCTGTAATTACTTTTCTTATTATTTGATAAATAAATAGGAAATCAGTTGAAAATCCAAAGCAAGATATGTTCTTATACAGCCAACATCTCTTACTAAAGTCAACATTATTTGATGCGGTGTCCTCAGAATTCTATCTTTGGCCAACACTGAGCTGTTAGCGCACTATCAGAATATTGCACTTGTTGGATGTGTGGCTTTTAAAGCTGATAAAAATATTATTTTCGATTGTGGATTTGATGCTACACAGGACATAGCAATATCAATAGTCTCAAGCGCTATTTTGTTAAATAGCCTTTTGTCTGTGAGAATGTCTAACCCCAGCAAAAATGGGAACCGGAACAATGAATTCTTTGACAGATATTTGGACACTATGATGATTTAAATTTCACTCAATGTATTTATTATAAATGGTTTCTACACAGCATAGCAGAGCACCAGGCATCGTGACTTTCTTTTTTTAATATTTTGTTTATTATTATTTTTTTTGTTTAATTTTGAGACAGAGAGAGACAGAGCACAAGTTGGGGAGGGGCAGACAGAGAGGTTTACATAGAATCTGAAATAGGCTCCAGACTCTGAGCTGTCAGCACAGAATCCGATGCAGGGCTCAAACCCACGAACTGCAAGATTGTGACCTAAACCGATGTGGGATGCTTAATCGACTGATCCACCAAGCACCCCATCATAACTCTTTTTGTAAATAATGCTTTCTCATGGGGCTCCTGGGTGGCTTAGTGGGGTAAGCATCTGACTCTTGGTTTCCGCTCAGATCATGATCTCATGGTTCATGAGTTGGAGCTCCAGTTTGTGCGTTCAAGCCTTGCATTAGGCTCACTGCTGTCAGTGCAGTGGACTCCTGCTTTGAATCCTCTGTACCCATCGTTCCCTGCCCATCCCCCCCCAAATTAAAATAAACGTAAAAAAATAATACTTTTGGGGCGCCTGGGTGGCTCAGTCGGTTAAGCCTCTGACTTCAGCTCAGGTCAGATCTCACGTTCCTGGGTTCTAGCCCCGCGTCAGGCTCTGTGCTGACAGCTAGCTCAGAGCCTGGGGCCTGCTTCAGGTTCTGTGTCTCCTTCTCTCTCTGCCCCTCCCCCTTTCATGCTCTGTCTCTCTCTGTATCAAAAATAAATAAAACATTAAAAATTTAAAAAAAATAATACTTTCCACAACATAAGACCACTGAATTGAAATTTAAAACATACTCAGATTTTAAACTTATTCTTCTACATCATAAAATAATACATACACCTATATCTACATATAAACTAGCATTTTTTCCATGCTGACCTACTCTATTGAAGTGTAAATGCTAGAATTTCAGTATGTCTTTATAGAGGTGTATTTTGAAAAAAAAGAAAAACACACCAATAGGGCTGATGAAAAGGCTGACCATGTTAAATAGGATAAGAGGGAGCATAATATAAAATTATATTTTCATGTTCAGCTAGTAAAGAAGTTTTGTTGTTGTAACTATGTATTTTTTGATGTAAATGAAATAATTATTTTACAAATTAGTTTACAAAATATACCTTCACAGTATTGAAAATATATTTGAGAAAAAGCATCCAATGACACACAAACAAACATAGTTTGCATTTGCTCATATTTGAAATTGCTTTATATTTGCAAAATCAAGTGAACTGAATTACAAATATTGTTTTATCTTAAAGGTTTTAATTTGCACCCAGCAATGAACTAAATGTTCTCAATGTATGCATTGGGCAAACAACCATTTGTAAAATGCTGGGGTGCCTTGGTGGCTCAGTTGATTAAATGTATGACTCTTGATTTTGGCTCAGGTCATGATCTCACTGTTCCATGGAATTGAGCCTCATGGTAGGCTTTACACTGACAATACAGAGCCTGCTTGGGATTCTTTCACCTTCTCTCTTTGCCCTGTTTCTGCTCACATGTGTGCTATCTCCCTCTCTCAAAATAAATAAAAATAAAACTTAAAATCTGACCGATGTCTAATTTCTGTTTGTAGCTATTTTTTTAAAATAGCTATTTAGCACCATCCTTGTAACCCTGGTTAACAATCAGGCTGATGATTAAGATACAGGGTCACGAACAGGATCTTCTTTGTTACATCACTGACTCTGCTCTACTTGGACTTCCCAATCTTGATTCCATAGACATTTTGGGAATGATTTGGGAACTGAATAATTCATTGTTGCAGGTGCTGTCATGTGTGTTCTAAGATATCTAGCAGCATCTGTGGCTGCCATGTAGCACCGCTGTCCCAGTTGTCATAACTGCAAAAGTCCCCAGACATTGCTGAAAGTCTCCTTTGCCAGAGCACCTTCCCCGGTTGAACACTACAGTTTTAAATAGTGACCACTTAGATTACCTGGGAAAGGAAAGAATACTATCTACCTTATTTTTATTTTTAAATTTATATTGCTTCTTTTTCCTGGACAGTCCATGTATTACATTATTTGTTGAAATTTGAAGATGCTTGCATTGAAGGAAATGTTGTCTGGATAGTTCTTTTAGGTCATCTTCTATTTTTAATATACTCTATGCAACAGAGAATAGCTTACAAATGTAAAATAAGTATCAACATTGGAAAAATGTTGGAAAAGGTACAATATAATGGAGTGGCCTGAAGATAATAATGAATAATAATGGATGTGAACCAGACAGACTGTGATGATCATTTTGCAATAAATAGAAATATCAAGTCGTTATGTTGCACACTGGAAACTAATCTGAACTGAACTAAACTGTAATATAATATTAATTATACTTCAATAAAAAAGAATACATCAGTATGACTATATATATACATATTAATAATTAGAGGTAACAGTCTATGCATTTATTTATAAATATAAAGAAAAGTTTTATCCAAGTGTGGTGCTTTCTGTTGGAATGTCCTCTGACTCTTATGTGTGATCACCTTCTCTTCACAGTTTTTACAAAATATAGAAGGTAGGAAACTTGGTCATGAAATTCGAATTGGAAGATTGCTAACCGTTAGATGTAAAGTTTATTTTTCTTGATCCTTCCAAAATGTGCAATTTTTACATCACTTTCTGTAGGGGTATCATTCTTTTCCTTTCAAATGTCAGACCTTGACCATAAGGTAATAACACCAGCACATTATTGGGAAACAATCTTTACCGTCCTCTCTCCTTCCCTTATGAAATGGGGTGATTTCTCTGAAGACACACGGGAACTGAGGATGTGTCCATCTGTTCTCTTTCTCTCTTTCCCTCTTTGTTTTCCCTTTCCATAAGTTGTTCTGTCCTGTTAGGCATTTTTTTTTTTTTTTTGCAGAGTAGATTAATTTAGTATTACAGAAAAGTGGCAGGAAGACTTCTGTAAAGTTCTACCTGAAGGAGTTAGAGAGTTAATTCTCCCTCACTCATGATTTTTTTTTTTTAACTAAAGCAGTACTTGCCTGTAGGAATTAGTCTCCTGTCTTAATTCTTCCAAATAACATCATCCCTAGACTGTACCTTGGTATTGATGAAATATCTCCATTCACATGCATTCAGTATAATCTTCCCAAATACCCGACTGGAGGAATTGAAAATCTGCCTCCTGTCTTTATTTCCCTTAACAGAACATGTTCAGTGAGACAAAATGGAGACTTTTCTATAAACGGCCCTAAACCAAAAGAATCAAACAAAAACAAGGCCAGTTGTAACTTTTTCAATTATTTTATCTATTAGAATCAACATTTGCTTTTGTCAATATGTTCTAAAGACAAAATTAATCTCTTGCAGTTTATGTAAAATATATATTGGAGTGAGTTATACATTCTGGGTTATTGGATTACATGTATCAGACAACACATCCTTTGGTACTTGAAGAATAATAGGACAGTTATATTTGGAGAAAGCGATTTTTAAACATCACATCAGACTTTTGATATTGCTATTATTTACTATTAAGGAACAAACCTATTTCTCAATCTCTTTCATGCATTTGTATAGACAGTGGCAACTAATTTAATTTCTTGTGATTTTCTACCCAGTTCACAGGGTTACTGAGAGAGACAAACAGATATCATATTTTTAAAATGAAAGCAAATAATGATGAAAATTCTTTTTTCCAAAAACTGAATATAAGAAAAAAATGGAAGACAAACCAAATAAAATATTTTTATTATCATCTGTGAATGAGATTATCTCTCAATTGACTTTTTTCTCTCTTCCTTCCTTCCTTCCTTCCTTCCTTCCTTCCTTCCTTCCTTTCCAGAACTCAATAGCTATGTAGCTTCACAAATATTACTAAAGAATAATGTTTTTCTTAAAAGCAACGTTTTGGGTATTTTTTCTGGAGTGTTAAGAAGTATCAGATCACTTAACATTCGAAATATTAAAGGAATAGACTTTCTCTAGATGACTTTGAAGTAGTTTTGTTCTATAGATGACATGACGTTTTAAAATGGATGCTTTGATTTTGCTTTGACCTTACAAGAAAGGATGGAATTTAAAAATGTGTAGCAAAGCATTTTCTTCAAGTTCTAATGTTGCATGTTAGTTATTTCTTGAACAACATAAACTCATTTTCAGCTGCACTTAGTAATATATCTATACAAAACAAGAGTGTAAAAGCGTGTATTCAGATATGATTATTATGTCACTACTTGAATTATTCTGAACACATACTCGTAGCTTCATGAAATTTTATACCTCATAGGCACATTGCTCTTTCTTGATAAAATAATACAGACTTAAAAAGAAATTATAAAGCAAACAATATGCTACAGAATATGCCTTTCTTATACGGTAGGAATAAAAATATATAGCATATTTTATATAGTTTTTAGTATTCACATTTCAATTCTGGGTTATTTTCAGCTTTTGTTATTATGAGTAAAAGTTATTTTTCTACTTCCTTTTTATTTTTAAATCAATTTCATATGTTCAACTATTAATTAATATTAAACAAAATTTTGCACTCTCACACACAGCATTCTCCATACTACTCTTTATTTCTTGGGATGTAAATTTAAGCAAATTCTTTATTTATATTTTATCCAAGATCTCTATCATTAAAAAATGGGCATTTCTCCCTTAGGCAACACAAAATATAGTAATACATATATCACACTTTTGTGCCTCTTTATTGTTGCCATTGTAAAAATAACAATGCTGTAACTTACAGAAAGCTATACAATTAGAAGTCATTATTCAAAACTTCGATACAAGGTTCACATGCCTAACTGGCTTAAGAGTTTGTAAAGAAATTGTGTGTTTGTGCAAAAATAAAGGAAAGGTAAGTCATTTCTCTTCTCAGAAAGAAATTGCTGGAATTTTCCTTCTTCCATCCTTAGCAAAGACATATTTTTAGGGTCTTTGGTAAAATAGGAATGTGAAAAATAACAATGTCCTTAATAATCTAAAGCAAATAGGGGAACCTGAGTGGCTCAGTCAGTGAAGTGTCTGACTGAGAATGAGGTCATGATCTCGCAGTCAGTGAGTTTGAATCCCTCGTGGGGCTCTGTACTGACAGCTATGAGCCTGGAACTTGTTTTGGATTCTGTGCCTCCCTCTCCCTCTGCTCCTCCTCCACTCATGCTCTGTCTCTCTCAAAAAGAAACATTAATTTTTTTTTTAAATAAAACAAATTACATGTCTTGTGACAGGTTACCTTCAGTCATACCTTTTGATTCAAACTCTAGATGGCATTTTTAGTTTTAAAATATGCATTTAAATTGTCTATTTCTTCCTTAAAGTATAAAGTCCATTTTTTTAACATTAAAATAAATAAATACAATCTATTTAGGATAAAATAATGTGAGATTTGGCAAGATGCTTCTAACTTTTTAAAAAATGAGGCAACATCAAAAAGAATTTTTGAAATCTGTGAAGAGAGAATGCACTCAAATAACATTTATCAAATTGGGTAATCACTTTCATAGTTGATAAACGCACTATAGGCTCAGGCCCAGGTGGAGTCCATAGATTTCCAGGCAGCAGAAATATTTCATAACTTTTGACCATTATGTTTATTGACTAGGTCATTAAAATGTACTCCATACATATTAAGAATGATGCTGGTCAAAATGTCCTCTTACACAGGTCTGCATACTTGGACACAGGCTGTATCTGTCTTTAGCTGTTTTGCTGGCTAGTATGGCACAGAGCTGGCTTTTCTAGCATGTGCACAGAAAGCTGTGATTCTCTCACACCTAGGAATATATATGATAGAAAATCCATATAATATTCACATACATATATACATATACAAAATGTGTGTTACAGCTTATTAACCTCTTTTTTGATGCAATATCTTTACGTATATGATCATCTTACAGTACTCAAAAGCACCCTGCAATGCAGATTTGTACTCTTTTAATTGTGTATTACATTTTGTTGATAAAATACTTTGCAATTAATACAAGCAAAGAAAATGCAGTTGTAAGGAATGTACCCTAAGTCCACTACAGCTGAGTTCATTTCTTATGTGAAATAAGATGATCATCTTATGTGATTAAGTCATTTATGATTTCTATATGTTTCCTCATAATAAACTTTGAGCCTCTACATTATAACATCATTTAGTTTAATATTTGTTAATGTGTCATTTACCCACCATTATTTTTATGGAAAATAAATGTTTTGCTAATATGGCTTATTGAATGTGTGAATAAATGAAATATATTCAGAATTTACATTAGATATTTTTAGTTAATACAGCAGTTATACATTTGTGTTCATATCTGTCTATCCTTCTATGCACCCACCTGTCTATCCATCTACTTACCTAATTGTCAAAATTACTCTAAAAGATTGTACCTCATTTTACATACATACATATGCAAGAAGCTCATTAAAGTGAATTCAAAGGAGCCTACAATTAATAGATTCTAGCTTTGTAAATTATTGCATTATTTTAATAATGCACTTTAATTAATAGTGAAATAAATGAACTGCTAAGGTTTCACTTAGTTCCAAGGAAATGAAATTCCAAAAATATTTTATAGATAAAAGAATAAAAATAAACTTTCCTACTTTCTTTTGTAACTCTTTATAGTTGTAGAGTTGAGGCCTTTGAGAGAGGTTCAGGTTAGTGATCAGAATGGTGTTAATAATAGTAGTGTTCAGCTGATGAACCCAATAGTTCCTGCCCAATCTTCAGGACTACTCTTCTGAATAGAAGAGTTGTGGTCCAACAGTATCTACGTAAAGTTACTACTAGAAAATTCTCTCATGTATCACAGATCTGATTTTCCTTAGAATAATGATAACTTCAGTAATTAGAGTTCTGGGGCTATTTGATGGATATCACTCATTTTCTTTCTTTTTGTAATAGTTTTTTCAATGTGTATTTATTTTGAGAGAGAGACAGAGAATACGCAGGGGAGGGGCAGAGAGAGAGAGGGAGACACAGAATCTGAAGCAGGCACCAGGCTCTGAGCTGTCAGCACAGAGCCCGACATGGGGTCTTGAACTCATGGACCATGAGATCATGACCCAAGCCAAAGTTGGACACTTAACCAACTGAGCCAACCAGGTGCCCTGGATATCACTCATTTTCTTACTGTTTTTTCATGTCCAATATTCTGCTGGAGACTTGAATGAGATATGGAAACCTACTTCAGTAATTCAATAATGAGCATTATCAAACAGGTTTTCATTCATGCATCATGTCTATCACAATATTTATTGAATAGTCTTTGAAGTAACACATGACCTCATATATGGTATAATGTGGTTTTACAATCAAGCCACAGATCAAATATTATGTGAATTTCAAGAGGAGATGAATGTTTGATTAATAATTATGAAGAATTTCAATGATAATGTAGTATTTGAGCTGAGTCTTCTACGTCTTGACAGTATTTGATACGGGCCAGCCTCTGAAACCAGTACTCTGGCCACTGCTACTCCATCACCACCACCATCCTGTCATCCCTGCCACCACTCCCATCACCAGCAGTTTGAATACTGAAGGCCATTATAGATCTGACTTAATACTGAGAAAACATTTAATCTTGTTCCCAGAATCTTAAGAGGCATTACAGATACATATTGATCCCATGGTCTGGGTTTAAGCAGTATCAAAATGATGAACAGAAAGAGTGTACCAAGGTAATCATCTTTTCCAATGTAGTATTGGATAAAACATATTATTTTCAGAGGCAATTGGCATCATCAGATATGGTAGCTATCTGTGATAAGAAAGAAGTCTCCATTTTGTTCTGTGCTACTTAACATCGAATCTTGAAAACATTTCCCAACTTCTTCCTTTCATATCAGAATTAATGGGTTTTGTGGGACAAAATTAGATGCACTGTAGATGTATGGGAAGAAAGGGTAGATCACAGTGAAAGTGAGATAAAGAGACTGAAAGATAAAATTAAACTGGTTCTTTAATGAATGTTGTTGAAGAGTACCTGAACGTAAATCAATGCGCCATAAAAAGTGGTAGAGCTTACTGCGGTGCTAGAGTAAAAAAATTATCAAATTCTAATATGAAGGAAAAATTTGAAAAGAGGAGTCTTCAAGAAATCTCAGAGTTATGAAATATTCAGAAATCCTAATCACTGTCCGATATCGGAGACATACTAGTGAAGCAATGATATCATATATGTGAAGAGATTAAAGAGTTTCCTAGTGTCCATAAGAACCTTTACAGTAAGTTACTAATAATTATTACAGTTAATAAAATATATAATCAAGAACTTATGTATAAAAAGGACATCGGAAGTTTTGCTAATTAAATATAAAACTTACTAGAGGCACTCAAACAAAAGAAACTCAAGAGAATCAGGATTTTACCAATTAACTAAGGTACAGTTAGTCTGTGAAGAACATTGTTTGCAAATAGAAATCTAATTTGGTTTCATTGATTGTATTTTTATTCTGTCCTTAAGGTCATTATAGGCATACTATATATAATTTTTCTGAGGCTTTTTGGAAAATAAACTACAGCTCTAGAAGAGGAAAGTTTTACTGTGTAATACAGACCTCCTGAGGAAACAAAACAGAGCAATTGTGTAATGAAATCATTCCAGAAAACAGACTAAAACCTTGGAGAGGTTACTTTAGTTAATCCTAATTGATATATCTCAACTTCAGTGACAGCAGATTGCTTTGTTTTAACACAAAGTGTTACTGTTCCACGCCTTTATGTTGTGACTTAAATAAAATGCCCCACGCATGCTGTTTGATTTTTTAAACTCTAATCATTATTTTTGGAGAAGTTTAAATGAAAAATAAGCTAGTGTAGGGTACAGAGAAAAGGACACACAACTAACAGTGGATATTAAGATTCTAACCTTAGCTCCATGAACAAAATCTTTTACTCTTACCAACTCATTTATTATTATTATTATTATTTTTATTATTATTATTTTGTCTAGTGTCTTTGGATAGTTTCAGAGAATAAGAATAAACGAACAGGTGAAACTTCAAACCGTAGAGTCATTCTGTACCTTATGTCCAGCATTTACTATTGTTAAAACCAATGAGGGACACCTGGGTGGCTCATTGGGTAGGGGCCAACTTCAGCTCAGATCATGATCTCACGATTCTTGGGTTCTAGCCCCACGTCGGGCTCTGTGCTGACAGCTCATACCTGGAGCCTGCTTCCGATTCTGTGACTCCCTCTCTCTCTGCCCCTCCATTGCTCATGCTCTGTCTCTCAAAAATAAACAAACATTAAAATACTAAAAATATATAAAATAAAACCGATTGAGATGCAGTTCATCTTTTTTATTTCTGTGTTCATTCTAGGGTAATAGTCTCCACATTTTCTTTTCAGTACATTTTTATCTAAGACCTAGACTTTTTCAAATGTTCCTAATTTAAATATATTATTTTTAATAAAGAATAATTAATAGACAATATTGCATTAGTGACAGATATACAACAGAGTAATTCAACAATGATTTAAATACATTTTAAGTGATAGTTTATCCAGTCTTGCATTTTATTTATTTTTTTTCTCAAGTTTCTTAATTTATCAAAGATTTATGTTTCTGGCACTAACCTTTTTTTTAGCTAAATAATTCCATGTATTTCTCGTCTTTTCTCCAGTTTTATTGAGGCTTAATTGAAAATAGTTTTATATATTTAAGATGCACAATATGGCATTTGTATATTGTAAAATGATTACCACAGATCAATCCACGTAACGTATCCAGTAACTCACAAGATTACCACTTTGTTGTGTGCGTGTGGTAAGGACACCTAAGATTTACTCTCTTAGCACATTTCACGACAGGACACACTATTATTAGCTGTAGTCATCATGCTGTGCACTAGAACTACAGAGCTTACTCATGCTGAAAAACTGAAAATTTGTACTCCTGGATCAACATCTCTCCCTTTACCCAATCCCCAGTCTCTAGTAGCCAATATTCTCCTCTCAGCTTTTAAGAGTTCAAGGGGTTCTTTGGGGTTTTTTGGGGTTTTTTAGATTCCACATATAACTGCTCATGAAGTATTTTTCCTCCTGTGCTTGGCTTATTTCACTTAGCAGTTTCATCCATACATCCTACATGGCCGTATGTCCTTTTTAAAGGCTGAATAATATTCCAACATATATAGATACATACATCACCTTTTCTTTATCCATTTATCTGTCAATAGATATTTAGGTCATGTCCCCATCTTGGCCTCAGTGAATAATGTTGCATTGAACATAGGAACTGATATCCTTTTGAGATCCTGATTTTATTTCCTTTGGATCTATAAACTGAAGTAAGATTGGTGGTTCATATGGTAGTTCTATTTTTATTTTTTGGAGGAATCTCTAAACTGTGCTAAACCTCTGTTTTCCACAATGGCTTTACCAATTTATATGCCCATTAACAGTGCACAGGGCTTGCTTTTAGCAACATCCTTGCCAACCCATTTCCTTCTAGGCGACATTAATGTGTAAACTCCTTCCTAATTAGCTATTGTCAAGAAATAAGTCATTTGAATATCTTCCTCAAGTATTATAGTGAGGATGCTGTTTTCTTATCTGGATATCATTAGGAACTTATAGCGTTTACTTATTTGATGCTTTTAATGCCCTGGAATTTCTATTCTTGTCACAACTTTCCTGGTAGCATTCCATTCAGATTGTCAGAATCCATTAATCACCGTCCTGTATTGCACAATTAAAGGTGCTTTATTTTTGTACGTCTTGGTCTCAGGGTCAACTTGTTATTTCCATGCTGCAGACCGGAATTCGGCCATTTCCTCAGACTCCCATCCCTAACAAAGGGCAACGATATGAGAAGCCCTCGTTTCAGCTCTTGAAGTTATCATTGCTCCCGGGGTACTATTTGTTTTGCGACCATCCCAATGATTTTTTTTTTCCATTGTAAATTTATATCAACAGTTTTTATTCAGTTTCATTGCACTCACCTTCATTGCAATGTTTAACCATTTCCCGTTTTGTAATTTGGCAGAGTAGACAGCAATGGCTAATAGCAAACGTATTATCTAAATGGCTCTCAAACAAATATTTATTTTTTTGCTAGTGTTGTCAGAGGCTGTAGGCCTGCTTGGCTCTGCTGTGCTTGGCCCAGTTTGGCTCCAGATGTTTTCTTCCTGGAAAACACTGACTGAAGGAACTGCCCGTACTTAGACTATCACGGTGATAATCCCCAAATCAAAGAGGCACTTTTCTTGCAGGACCCTTGCACAAGACACATGACCAGAGGAGAATCCTATTCTAAGGAGGGACCAATAAGTGGTAGCAAGAATCCAGTTTGCTACAGTCCTCCTTCTTTGTCAGAAACACTGCTTTCATCCTCACACAATATAAAATGAAATTCTTCCTCAAGACTCTCTAAGAATTTCATATAAAACTGACATAAAGCTTAAATTCTAGGTTCTTGTAATCCTAATCCCATTTGTTATGATGAAGATTTTGTTTTAAATCTGGAATGAAAAAGACAACTTTTCTTATCAGAGATTCCTTTTGATTTGTTTAAAGGGGCCGCTCTACTAGATCTTGCTCTTCCGAGGAATGAGTGCTAACTTTGGGCTGTACCTTTCCTCTGAAAACTAGATCGGAACCTGTGCCTTCTCTTCTCTTAAACACGTGAGGTGCTAGGACCTTTGAATTCCCTATGCAGATGGCCTCAAGCATACATCCAGGGCTTGCACAGCTCTTCCTTACCAATCCTCTTGAGAATCTACTTTCCTGACACCATGTCCCTCCTTCCATCCAAAGGGAGGGGTAGTTGAGAGCCATTTTGTGAACTCACTAAGTTGAGAAGACTCCTTGTGAGGTTAAGGCAGGTTTGCAAGGCCTCCCACCATCAGATGGTGACCGATATCCACCCCCACTCCATTATTTTCGCTTGAGCACCAACCCCCAAGGCACCGTGTTGACTGGTATTGGGAGTGACTTGTCCCCTTATTCTAAAATATGCTGACTGCACCTTGTGAAGGAACTTATTGTAGGAATTTCTTCTTTTGTGTTTATGGGAGCAAATATTACATTTCCTGAGAAACCTGTTTTTCTTCCCCACAAGAAAACAGGCTATTGACCCCTGCTCACAAAATAACTAACTCTCGCCTTTGCTGTGCTGAAAACATTGTCTCACATTTGAATGCTGAAGATCCCTTCCTTCCCCATGTGATAAGCATCTAAGTCATTACATCAATCACTACTGATAAAGATTATGCATGAGTCTTCTACCAATGTACATTCTGAGAAATTTTTACATACAGAAGAAATTTGTTATCAGAAATCATTGTATAAGGCAAATGCCACTTCGGTGCTGTGCCCCATACATTTGGTGATAAATAAAGCTGAGTCTCAGTGCAGAGATGCCAGCCTGATGATCAGAAAGAAACTTGATGCTCTCTTATATCTCTTGTGCCAACACCATCCATCCTTCAGGGAGCCCTGGACCTGCTGGCGCTGGACTCCAGCTGAAGTGGTGGTGGGTGCAAGTGGACCCTGTGTGTGGAAATAAGAGCAGCCGTGGATTCTTGGCTGTGATGTCCATGTCCATGTACTCAAGGGCCCCTGGTACAGGGCTGATCTGGAGTTGAAAAAAAAAAGGGGTAGAGCAAGAACAATGGGACTTCTCCTACATTAGCCCATTGAGGAGGGTTTATAAGAAATTAATAATGCTGAATATCATCTTTACTTTCTAGGTACGCACACTCAGACAGACACACAGACACACAAGTTTTGTTTTCAAGCCGACATGGGGAATTTAGTTTGTAGAACAGCCACCTGTGGAGAATGCCACAAAAAGTCCCAGGATATATAAAGAACTATATACAAACAACAGCTGGTCATGATACCAACACTCAAACACTGACAGGTTATAGGGATATATCTTTTCAAACAATTAGCCCAATTTATACAATTTAATTTATGTGCTTATAATATATGAAGCGCTCACGTGTGCTCTCTCGCTCCCTCGCTCTCTCTCTCCCTCTCTGTGTGTGTCATCAACAATTTAGGAGCACCCTGTCTGTCATGCACCCAGTGGACAGTGATCCAACATGAGTCGGATTACTGAAATAACACCTGAGAACAGACACAAGGTAGGGGGTTCAGGGCACTCACTGGCCTCGAGCAAATCTGAGATTCCCCCTGGGAACACGTGGCAGGTTTACCTATAGTGATAGTTAATTTTATCTGTCAACTTGCTTGGGCTAACTAATGTCCACATAGCTGGTAAAACAGGGTTTCTGGGTGTATCTATGAAGTGTCTAAAACGAACCCATGGCTTTAACCAATGATGTTTGTGAGTGCTAAATAGCACGGAAATGAGAGCCATGCGGATAACGTAGTGCATTGTGGAAATTATTTAAAACACATCCAATGTGTTCTACAACAAAAAGTGTCAAGAATATTGTCAATTCTATTAAAGATATGCAGATAGTAATACTTCAAACCAATTTATATTTTTAATCTTAGAATGTCTCCTCCAAGTCTGGAAATAGAAACAGACTAGAACTCATATTGAAAGAAAGGGCGTATCATTAGTGAGGAGAAAACTTGCTGACAATCCAATTTGGCAATATTGGAATGTATTTCCAGAAAGTACAGGTAAACTAGGAAGTATGAAGGCATGAAAGCGATTTTCATTCTTAGATCTAAAGTTTAAGGAGCAGTCTGACTACACAAAGAAGAATCCTCCTTGAGAATTCTGTTGACTATGTTTTTTTTTTGAGTTCCTGTTTATAAATATTTATCTGCATCTTTTAATCCCTGTAGTTTCTGAAATTTTTGACTATTTTCTGTCATGAAAATTCACAGTTCCTCCTTTACCTGTGTGTCTGTAAACCTTTTGTGCTTTAAATAAAACAAGAGAGTTGGCAGTTTTAGGATACTCAGGAATAGTCATGATGTAAGAAAAAAATGGGACTTTTTTTCTTCTCTGTTATTTCTAATAAATCTCTAATGGAATATTAATACTAGGGCAACAGTACCAATCAGTCACAATGTTTTCTACGTATCAATTGAGAGGGCATGGGACAATTAGGCCATGCAATCTAGCATGGCCCCTCCTAAGCCAAGGTGATGGGCCAAGAAGAAACAATGACTATATTAAAAAGCATTAGCTGTATTAAACCATATTTTGTTCGCTCCACCAGTGAACGTATTGGATGAAATTTGTAAACCTGCTTATGGAATTTTCTCCACAGGAACAGTCTTATAAGTATTATGCTCCAAATTTTCTTCCACTTATTTAACAAATGTATGTTGGGTGTGTACCAAGACTTAGGTGCTGTGATAGGCAGAGAAACTACAGTTGGAAAGAAAACAGTTACTAACTTCGAGCTCTTTCTTCAAGTGACAAAGTGAAGATAGAAGAATAAACACTAATCACAATATGATGAGGAATGCGCTGCCATTTGGAGAAAATATTTTGTATCTATAGAAATTGCTTAATGCTCTATGGGTGTAGGTAATAATTTACTAACCTTCTCTCTGGAAAAAATGTGCATATATATGTGAGTTTATCACAAATTTTACTCATATGAAGGATGCATAGCATGCAATTTACCAAAAGCAATAAAACATAATGTAGTATTTCCTTTATTCAAATGGAGTCTCCCAATATACTTTTGCGGATTTTGGCCAAGTCCTGGTACGTGTAGCCAAACTAGGTTTGCAATTCAATCGCAGTTCGATAAATCCAATTGCATCCCACTGTATGAGCTTCTTTCAATCAATTTATTGTTATTCTATCTGATATTGAATCTGTTGAACTGTTCTGTCCCCTAATGCAAATTGTAATTCATAACATGAAACTACCTTCAGCTTCAGCACAATACTGGAGTTCACTTGTTCATCAGTAATATGAGCCATTTCTGGACTGAACTGGTTAATAGTTTTAAATACTGGAAGAGAAATCTCTCTCTCTCTCTCTCCTCTCTCTCGGTCTCTCAGTTCGACTCACAAAGTAGCATTTACAGGCACTAACGATTTTTAGGTTTATCCTGCCTTCCTGACATTTTCTCTGTCATTTTAAATCTAAACAATAAATTGAAAAGGAAACCAAGCCCTGAGTTGTAGTTTTGCCAGTTCTAATGGTACAGATGTCTCTGCCGGGGCTCATTCCAAGCACCCAATGGCTCAGTCACCTCTGACTTTCCTGGAGCAGCTTGAGCCTCCTCTCCTGCATGTCTGCACATGCAGACCAGATCCCTGGCTGTCCCCGCGTTGCTAATTCAGTGTAATGAGGCCTGGCAAGACTTCTTTGTCTCATTCCATCAGTGCTCACACTCTCAGTATCGGTAATTAGCGGAAATGCCATTTTACTGCACGTAGTCACAGGAACTTAGTGATACTTGCCTTCTTGCCCAGGATATGCCCTCTCTGGGTGTCTGACCACAAACAAATCACTTCTCTTCCATCTATCCTGTTTCCCTAGTCACCCCACCACCACCTCCCTGACAAAGGTCTGACCCTGAGGACTGTGTCACCAGGGACTCCTGTGGTTTCCCATTGCCCTCAGGCTAGGAAAGGCGCTGACAGGTGAAAAAGAGCAGGAGTGGGAGACAGGTGTCCCATTCTCTGCTTTGAGGTGTGTTTTGTCTTGTGTTTGGCAGTGGCTGTCCCCCTCCATGACAACTCCAGCAGGATAGTACCTCTTCTTTGTGTCCCAAAGTTACGGGGCCCTCATCAACTCTCTTCTCGCCTGGCCCTGTCTTGTCTATGAGAGAATGGCTCCTCACTGCTCATCCCTGGTGCCTGGGCGTCTGTTGTGGTTTCCCTAACTCTGACCACGTATCTATATATACCCTGTGAAAATCTTCTAGACCTCTATGCAGGATTGTGTATTTTTGTCAGGACAAGGGCTGGCACACTATGAAATTTGAGATATGGGTTAGATAACCTAGAAAGTCCTTTCCAACTCCAAAATTACAGTCTAGCCTCCACTAATATTCACTTTCCAGAAAACATTTTTTGTTATAAACTTTATTTAAAAATTTTAAATGATAAATCCTCATCTAAACAAGGAAGAACTGGAACAAAAGGATATTGAATCAAAGATGGACTGTATTTCAAAAGTATGTGAAGGTATGAAGGAGGCAAATAAATGTAAATAAGTACAAACCCTGTAAACCATAGCATAAATGTAAACTCAATTAGACAAGCTAAATGAATTTTTCACTGATATTAGGTAGCTAATAGAGATGATTTGGTCCTTATCATCATTATGTATGTACTAATTTTTGTTTATCTATGTACCAAGGTTTCTTCATATTGGCATTCTTAACATTTTGGGCTAGATAATTTTGTTATTGTTGCGGGCTGTCCTATAAAACACAGACTAGTACTAGTACCTACTAGTATTCCTGGCTTCTACCCATTAGATACTAGTAAGTCTTCCCCACTCGTGACAACCAATGGGTACATGACAAAGAAGACTTCAACAATAATTTCTTTAGAGTCCAGTATCCATATTCTTCTGTGTTGTTGTTATTCTGCATGTTAATACATCCTCTAAGAGTTAGATACATACCCATTAGATACTCCGAGAGTTATGAGTGAGGATCAAAAACACAGTGATGATTTATGACTTATTTTTTTTCCCCTTCTGTGTCATCCCCTTCTGTACTATAATCGAGTAATTCTTTATCTCTGGAGTAAACATACAGGTAGAGATGCTGACAAAACCAAAAGTTCCGAACTAAACATGCTGCATTGTGTGCGCACAGTCTTTTCTGTCAGCACATGAGAACCTGGGATGCAACAGGTCATAGGTCACTCTCTCTCAAGGATGTAGCTCCTAAAATCATGTGAGAACCAAAAAGAATAGAGCTTTCACTTCCTGCCACATCATCTTACATGAAAGATCCTCATTTACATGGTCATTTTCTGTAGCCCTTTCCACGCTGAACGTGCCATCATCAGTAGAATTCTATCAAAATCAACATTTCTTATTTTTTAATGTTTATTTATTTTTGAGAGTGAAAGCAAGAGAGAGAATCCCAAGCAGGCTCCATGCTATCAGCGCAGAGCCTGACATGAGGCTTGAACCCACAGACCGTGAGATCATGACCTAAGCCAAAATCAGGAGATGGACACTTAACCTTCTGAGCCACCCAGGAGCCCCAACATTTCTTTATCTACTCTACCTCTGGCTCTAACTGCACCTGGGCTCAGGAGTAGGCTTAGCTCTTTGCAATAGAATTTGATCACCAGCAAAATGTGGGAGCCAGCTCCCTGTTAATATTTCTCAACATTTCAGCATAATTTTATGGGATATTATTTCTGCTTGTGATACACTTTCCATATATTCTGACAAATTAATTAACTAAAATTTCCTTTTAATGTCATGTTTTCCTTTCCCATCTCCACACTTGCCTGTTTTTCAGCCAGACAAAACTACTCCCACGTGGGGACTGGCCCTGCTGTTGTCTTAAACACAGCTGTGTTGCAAGGGATTCTAAACAGGACCCACAGATGTACTTACAGATAAATATACATCCTCCATGCGTTCCTCACCTACATTTTGAGAAGTATAATGACATTTACTATGTAAATTTGAAATAAAAGTAATTTTTGCATTTTTTTAATAAAAGGCCTGTATTTGTTGTGAAAATTGGAGCAATGAAAAGAACGTAAAAATCCAACTCTTTAGGGGTAAGGTCTATTCATGCACACATGTGTCTCTTCAGACCTTCTGCAACACATATACACACATGTGTACATTTAGTAAAAATAATGCTTACTAGACATATTGTTATGCAAATTGGTTTTTAAAAATTAAGCAATGTGACATTGTAAACTACACACCCAGTGTAGAGCATTAGTCCATTATTTGTTATAGCTTTATGAGCACTCCATGTCATGACTGCATTCTACTCTTAACAAATTGGGAAAAAGAAAACAATAAAGAAAAACAAGTGGTTATAAGTGATTTTAAATATACTTTACTATACCTACATTACTAAAAACAATAAAAATATGTTGTCACAAATGGTTCTAAATATTCTTTTTCTATGCCTGCATTACTATAATCCTCTAAGGTCCAAGTTAGTTGTAGACTTTTTTGCAAAGGCTCTTTTCTGATGAATAGCACCCCAATGACACTGAAGAAAGATAGTCTGGCTCAAATGGCAGCTGTCTTCTTTAACTTGGTGTTGATGAATGAGCTTGATTCTCTGGGACACCCTAGGAGAACAGTATTACCTCAAAGATAGTAGAGCTTATTTTTCTGCTTTTGTGACTGTCTTTTCTTAGTATTGAAACCATTTCAAAAATATCCAGTTATTCAAACACTACTTTAAACAGTGTATATTTGACTCGGACAATACTTAGACAACTATATGCTAGGTTCTCTGTAAATTCATATCAATGGAAATCATTTAATTTACATTAGTACAAAGTTAAGAATAAGAACTAATAATGTCCTTTGTCATAATGTGTTTATTCTTTTAAGTCCACAAGTATCTTTTTTATACATCACGATACAATAGCAGAATCAATAGAAGTTGCAATATAATGGAAGAGCATTTATCGTTTCAAATGTCTACCCCTCATAGAATAAGGAGGCAATCATATTTTTTTGACTGCTGGATACTTTTATCTTTTCTTATTTTATGGAGATTTATACAGCCACTGTTTTATACTGAACTGTGTCACTTTTCATTACTTTACACTCTTTTATAATTTAATTCTTTGGGATGGAAAAATATTATGAAAAAATATATGTATTACTTGAGTCTAAAGACCTTGCTAAACTACAGTCATAGGAGTAACAATTTATGACTATCATGTACCTAATTGCTATCGCAATTGCCCTGACAGCTCATAAATAAAGCAAAAGCCAAAAACAAACAAAACTTTTAGAAACGTGACATACCTTTGCAGGAGAGCTCTAAAGGGCTCCAAGTTAGGGTAGAAGCTGAAACAGCTTCACAGAAGTGTCACGGGAAAACTGATGAAAACCAAACCCCAAATTCTGCCTCACTTATTTGGTCAAGTTCAAGTCCTGCTTGAGGAAGCCTCAACTGGCCCCATTGCTGTTGCAGCAAAAGGGAAAATTGGGGCCAGAGAAAGGCAACGTGGCCACCTAGGACCTGGACACACACTATTAGGTGACTGTGTTCTGAGGCAGAAAAAGAGATTGGAGGGATTATCCTTGTTGTGGGTTTTCAGTGAGTATTTTGACAATGTGGGCAGATTTTGGAAGGTAGTTATACCATAAAATTTTACAGCAGAATTAAAACAGCAAATTAATGATAATAATAATAATAATAATAATAATAATAATAAAGTGATAGTACTGTTTTTTTAATTTAATGTGTACTATTTATTTTTGAGAGAGAGACAGAGAGTGTGAACAGGGGAGGGTCAGAGAGAGAGGGAGACACAGAATCGAAAACAGTCTCCAGGCCCTAAGCCATCAGCACAGAGCCCAACGCTGGGCTTGAACCCACCAGCCATAAGATCATGACCTGAAGTTGGACCCTTAACTGACTGAGCCACCCAGGTGCCCCACTTTAGTGATTTTTTTTTAAATGAGAAGGTGGGGAGAAAGAGTTATACACAGAACATTCCTCAGGTCCAACTTGCAGTGCTGTGTGGTAGACAGTGCGGCTGGTTCTATTTAGAACATTGACTGGGTGTCCACTTTACTTTGGGGAGAGTCAGGGAGTTGAAATCATTCATGAGGAAAGCAGAGTGAGCAGGGGGCTCCTGGCCACAACCTCCATGAAGTGAAGCCGCCCTGGGCAAGAAGTGACTGGCTACCACCGTTAGTCTCTGGTGGCCCCTCTCAGACTCCCCCGGTCCAGAGGAAGTGAAATCCATCGTGATTTGAAGGAATTCAGAACACACCATCTCAAAACATGCCACCCTGGCATATTGACACTTCTTGAGTTAAAGGCACTTGAAAAACAACAAAATGCAAGAAAACCACAGTGACTTTCCTTCTTTTTCCTAAAAGCAGCGGATGAAATGCCTAGACTAAAGTTCCCCTCCCTCTGCCCTAAGGTAAGAACATTCTCATCCAGGGCGAGCAGCTGAGACCTTGAGAACTCAGCCAATGGACCTGGTTCAAGTCCTTATCTCCATCTGGTCTCAGGATGATTTTATTTATCTCCCACAATTTCCTCTCCTTGTTCACCCTCTTATGGAAGCAACTGGCTTTCCCTTCTCCTTTGGGTCTTCATTCATAAGGAGGACTCCTGGGCCACATAAAACTTGGATCACATGAATTGGCCTGCTTTTTCCTATTGATCTGTATTATGGCAGGTGTATCTTTAGGCTCAGCCAAAAAGAACCGAAAAAGGGGAAAGGTAAAGATTTGCCCCCCTGCAGACCGTTGCACTCCCCTTCATATTACCTTCTGCCCCCACATAACACTGCTTCCTCCATGACCTTCATTCTGACTAGGTCCCCAATTAGCTTGTGATGTTGACATCAAGAATGGGCAAGAAAGGACATAGGCAAGGAAGGACAGGTGCCTAGAGGTCACAGAGACTAGGTCTGCCTGCATAATTCAAAGGAGAAAGGGGGGAATGGGTCTGAAAACCTGGGATTAAGAATAAGAGTTTTCCGTAGTGTTTTGGAAGGTGAGAGGCTAACGTGTGCCTTGGAAAGAAGTAGAATACAGTTGTTAGGAGATTGATGTTTTAATTCTACTCATTGTCCTTTTGTTAAAAAAAAAATTAATGTTTATTTGAAACAGAGACAGAGGAGGAGGGGCAGAGAGAGACACAGAATCCAAAGCAAGCTCCAGGCTCTGAGCTATCAGCACAGAGCCCCATGCCAGGCTCGAACTTGTCAACTGTGAGATCATGACCTGAGCCAAAGTTGGACACTCAACTAACTGAGCTACCCAGGCACCCCTACTCATTGTCCTTCTAGGGATGAGAATCAAGAACCCCAGAGATTCTCAATTAATCTTCAGTTATTTTGCTGTGTGCTTTTAGTTTGAATTTTTAGTTTTATTGAGGTATAATTGACATTGTATAAGTCTAAGGAGTTCAAGGTGTTGATTTGATGCATCCCAATGTTGCAATATGATTAATAGCATAGCATTAGCTAACACCTTCCTCATGTCACATATTTTTTGGGGTGAAAACATTTAAGATCTAGTTTCTTAGCAACTTTGAAGAATGTATAATACAGTACTGTTAACTCTAATCACAGTGCTTTCCATGAGATCTCCAGAACTTTCCCATCTTCTAACTACAAGTTTGTACCCTTTGACCATTTTAAAAAATTTGACTCAACTTCTCTAGTAAACCACAGGGGCATCAGTGGAGTTATCTTCTTAAACAATAACACTAACTTCTAGAAATGCTCTCAGCATCGAGATTTCTTACTATGCAGCCCTTGCGCTCTACATATGTCATGGGAGGCTGAGAATTCACGTCAGGTTTAATTACAGGGGCAGGGGATTTCATTGTCTCTGAAACTTCAAACTACTGAAATGAATTAAAACACAAGCAAAGGAGTTCATTCTCAGAGGGAATCCACAGATGCATTTAAGATTGCTTATGGAGATGCGGAAGAAAAGGAGCTTGCCTTAGTGCCCTCCAGGCGCTGCTAGAGCACGTGGCCCAGAAAGACCCAAGCCAGCGACCAGGAGAGAAGAAAGTTCTAACAGCTTCATGACCGGGAAAGGAAAGGCTATTGAAAAGTTCTTCATTTTCAAAGATCCAGAAAGGTTGGTCGAAAAATGGAGAGAAAGCTGCCAGGGGAAGGGAGAGTGTCTGGAGCTGGTGAGCACATCTGGTGGGGACACACCAAAGGCACTGATGAGAGGCGGCCCCTAACGTCCTCTGTAAGAGAAGCCATTTTCTACTGCAGCTTTCATGGAGACGATGGGAAGGATAGAAGCCGAGACGCTTGGAGATCTCACTCGCTCACATTCTGCGAAGCAACAATCCAGGTGGCTCCAGGGAGAAAAATAAAGAGAAAATAGAGAGCAATAGGAAAATGAGAAAAATAAAGGAGAGCGTAGTAAGGTCCCTGACACAGACGGATGAGAGCATATCTGTGGATCCCATCTGCAGGCTGGGGATTGTGTTTGTAGATTTGTTTGGCTTTTTCAGAGCAGGCTGAATCAGAGCGCCGAGGTTTCTAGGGAAAGCCCCAGTCGAGCTGCAGGGCACAGACTGAGAAAGCCCAGCGGTCGAAGCTGTTTTAGGGTCAGCCAGTCCCAGGAATGCAGGTGCAAGAAGTCTGGGGATGTCAGAGGAAGGGGGATTTTGGTCCTACCTACTTGTCTCTGGTTTAATAAGTCCTGTTTCTCTTTGGGCTTGTTAATAAAATCTGTAGGTATTTCTGCTGCTGCCATAATAAATTACCATACTTGGTAGCTGATAAAACACAAATTCACTATCTCACATTGCCATTGCTCAAAAGTCTGACATGAAGCTCGGGGGCCTAGAATCACAGGGTCAGCAGGGCCAGTTCTTTTCTGGGGTCTCTTGGGAAAAATCTGTTTCTTTGCTTTTTCCAGCTTCTAGAGGCCTTTGGCCTCCTTTGACCCGTGGCTTCCTTCATTCCAAGCCAGCAGCACTGTGTTTCTCTGACCTTTCTTTTGTAGTAATATCTCCCTCTGAGCGACCAGGGCAGGGACAGGTTCTGCAAATGTGATTAAACTGGATAATTCAGGCTTGTTTCCCCCACCTCAGAGTCTTTACCCTTAATCACATCAACAATGCCGCTTTGATAGTACAATATAACATACTCACCATTACCCGAGAACACGACTCGACTTTCTGGGGCAAGAGAGGCAGACATCATTCTGCCTCCCACACTTGGTAAAAAGACCTTTTATTCCACACTTGTTCCATGGATGAGGAGAAAATGATGCGATTGCCTATTGTTCTACCTTAAAAGTATCTTGATGCATGAAAGACGTTACATGTATTAAAACATTCAGATTTTATAACAAGCATGTGAACCGACTGGGAATCACAGAACACAATAATAAGATCAAGAGGAAATGGCCCCTGTGGACACAAGTATGTATTTCCTGCACAATTAGCTGAATAAATTTCTTCTCTGAGTCCAGCAGATATGCCATCCAGAAATGGAAGTCAGTGGTGACTTTCATTTCCATAAATTTTATAAAATGCATTGACCCTTCTTGCACTGGACACATTTCTAGGTGAGCAGCCACCAAATTCATTGTGCTCATTCAGACCACCCATACCAGACAATTACGCCTCAGAATAGAATTTAAAACTAATACCACCCCTTTTGCTCTGTCCTTATCCTCTGTGCAGGATGTGGAGATATGTAGAATGAACTATTTTCTTGAGAGCATAGAATCTGTTTGTCTTATTGTCACATAAAATAGTGATGTGAGGACAACTACATTTAGGGACTTCCATGGGTCACTGAACATCTCTATAGTTGAGTGTCATGGCTAAAGTATTAATGTGTGTGATGGAAAGAACCCAGATTTCTGGGAGGTCAAATTCTGTGATAAAATCTTTTTTGTAAGAACAACACCAAAACCTGTGACTCTTGATTTAGTATAGAGCCCATGATTTGGGTATAAAATTTAAAATGTCACCAAGATTTGATGTTTAAGAAGTTGAGCTAAAATTGAGGTTATGATTCTCCATTTGGATTAATGGCAACTTGAGTGTGTGTGTGTGTGTGTGTATAGTTGTGCAAGTGTTTGTTTTATTAAGTTTATTTATTTTGACAGAGACAGGGAGCATGAGTGGGGGAGGGGCAGAGGGAGCGGGAGAAAGAGGGAATCACAAGCAGGCTCAACACTCTCAGCCCAGAGCAGGAGTAGATCTTGATCCCATAAACCGTGATATCATGACCAGAGCCATGGATGTTTAACTGACTGAGCCACCCAGGTGCCCCACATTTGAATATTTTAGACTGTGCTTTTTACATTTATAACACTGCAAACACTAGTCATGTAGAAAATGAGCTTTAATGATATTCAGTCCTAGAATCCAGCATGGCTTCTTTCTTTCATTAGGTATGTGGCCATGGGTGATTTTTTTTGTCCCAGAGTCTCAAAGTCTTTCTCTGTGAAATATTTATGTGTATGTGTGTGTGTGTGTGTGTGTGTGTGTGTGTGTGTGTGTGTATACACATATATATGTGTGTACATATATACACAGACACACACATTTGGTAAACAAACGAATGTACATAAAAATGCTCAGAATATAGGCAGTTGAAAATCACTTATTTTCACAATTGAATTTTATTAAAACAGCAATGAGATATCATGACTTATTCGAATGCTGAAAATCTGGAACACTGACAACACCAAAGGCTGGTGAGAATGTGGAGCAAAAGCACTCTCATTCATTGGCAGTGAGAATGGAGAATAGCACAGCCACTCTGGGAGACGGTTTGGCAGTTCCTTATAAAACTAAATGTATTCCTTCCATTCGATCCAGCCGCTGTGCTCCTTGGCATTTACCCAAAAGGGTTGCAAACTTCGGTCTACACAAACTCCTTTGCGGTGGAGTTCATAGAAACTTTATTCATAATCACAAAACCTTGGGAGAAACCAAGATGTCCCTTAGTAGATGAATAAACTGTGGTCCATCCAGACCACAGAATATCACTCAGCACTAAAACAAAATGAGTTATCAATCTATGAAAAGGAATGGAGGAAACGTAAATGTATGTTATTAAGTGAATGAAGTGGATTTGAAATGGCTACATATTATATGATTCTAACTATTTTGTACAAGGTAAAACTATAGAGATGGTAAGGTGATCAGTGATTTTTCAAGGGGCTGGGGAGGGAGGATGAATAAGTAGAGGACAGATGCTGTTTAGGACGGTGAAAATAATCCCTATGATACTATAATGATGGATCCATGGCATTATACATTTGTCCAAACCCATGATCATCTCACTTGAAGAACGAAACCTAAGGTAAATTAGGGTCTTAGGTTGATAATGACGTGTCACTATAGACTTATCAGTTGTAACAAATGTACCACTCTGGTTGATGAAGTTCATAATGGGGAGATGGTCGATGCCTGTGTGGGGACAGGAGGTATAAAGGAAATCTCTGTGTCTTCCTGTCAACCTTTCCATGAACCACAAGCTCCAAAAAATTATATTAAAATGTCACAAGAACTTACATCTCTAGAATCTGAAAATCAGATGATGGAATAATTTTTGATGAGATCATATGCGCATACTTACAAATACATGCAAATGTCATTAACCTAAGATTAATTATGAATTCATGTTAAGCTGGATAATTTGTGCATGTTGATTTACTTTATTTTAATGAATATCGCAAATTATCCCTATGCCTTTCCTTGAAACATTTTCTATTACTGGTAAAATATCACAATGAAAACATCATTATTGTGCTAGGTTACACAAACAAGTTTTAATTTTCATATGTTAAATGTGAATTAATTAATATTTTTCGATTATGCTGACAAAAGTATACGTGTATGTCTCCATCCCACAGTTTTCTTTTTACAATGAGTTTACTGGGGCTTAAGATATGCACTACCATGCTATTTTATCCTTCCCCTCTTCTGTTCTTTCCTTTTCCCAGTGAAACACTGAATTCGAAATGACCATCTGTCTAAAGAGCTTGTGTTGTGAAAAGAATTGATTTATTTACAAGGCACATCTTGGCAAATATTCTTAGATCTTGTCTAAAGTATCAGGAAAACCAGAAACTCTTTCATCATTCATAGCATCAAATGAAAGCACTTCACATCACTTTGTGCCATCAACAAGGAGCATATGAAATATTTAAACTATATGATAGATCCTAAAACCCAGGTTTGTCAAATTCTTTGGGCCGCTGCATATGGCCGAAGTACAATATTAGAACAGGTCTATAATATAATACAGTCATCACAATCTTAATTACGGCAATTGCTTTGTGCAACACATGTTCAGAGCCACAGTAGCATTCTAGAGCATGGCCAAACACACAAATGCCCAAGGGATGAAATCATGAAGAATCACCAAATTCATTTTTGTGTAATAAACATCTTTTTTAAAGGAAAATAACTGTACACTTATGTTAATCATATGAATAATCCATAAGAACGATTATTCTATTAAACATTTGGACTCAGATAAAAAGGAAATCTACAATAGTCAGTCTGTGTTTTGGGTCATCTAGGATATAGCACCCCTATTTTCTTTTACAAAGAAACATAGACCATGACAACAATCAGATTCTAAATATATTTTGGTTTAAAATATGCACTGTTTTGGGGCACCTGAGTGGCTCAGTTGGTTAAGTGTCCGACTCTTGATTTCAGCTCATGTCATGATCTCACAGTTCATGGGATCAAGCCCTGTGATGTGCTCTGTGCTGACAGCGCAGAGCCTATTTGGAATTCTCTCTCTGCCTCTTCCCTGTTTGCACTCTCTCTGTCTCAAAGTAAATAAACATAAAATATAAAATAAAATAGGATAGATAAGATAAAATAATAAAATAAACACTGTCTTAAAGTGTTTCTGTAAATTTCAATGACATTATCAGTATTGGCAAATACCCAACTCTGCAATGTAGATTTGTTGATAAAAAGACAATAACTCAGCCTCTCACATCTGTTCTCATTTATTCTGGTAGTGAGAGACCAAAAGGAAAGTAGTTCTGGTGTGATTGCCAGATCTGGAGAAGGATCACATCAGGGGCTGTATGGGATGCTGAGATCACTTGTAACGGGTACAGATGATATGTCAACCTTCAATGTGCAGTGACATAAAAACAAATCAATTGACCAAAAGCATGTAGGCAGCAAAACCTGAGTCTTGAATGAAATGGATTGATTAGCAATATATTTGCTATCATATATGCCTTATCTTATTGGAGGAAGAAAGTTTGAATCAAAGTAATTTCTTCCTTGAGGCAAAGAAAGGTAGATTAAAAGAGGAACAAATCACATTTGTCTTTTTCTTTTTATTTGTTGCACCAAATAAATAGTTCTTTAGAAAAAAGTATATCTACTAACTTCTATATTTCACAAAAATCTTATACTTTCATTGAATTAAATCTTGCCTAGGGATAATTAAAATATTCTATTCATTAATCAAATATTCCAGAAGCTATTTTTCAATAATCCATTATTAGGGGAGTAATTTAACAAAATTAGTTTTATTTAGTTGGGACACTAACTTGGGAAAACTGAATTACCATCAGAAACTGGTAATATGTTTTACAATTGCAAAGAACAAAGAATTGCTCAGTTTTGGGGTTTTTTTTTGGTGGGGGAGGCCTGTCGACACTTCTCAGAAGTGAAAATGTCAATCATGCTCACATTTTTTTATTTTTGTCTTCATAAAAATTATTTCCAAATTTTCATCTCCATTCTCATTGGCACATCTCATATGTATTCTTATACATTAATCTTATATAATTTAACCTCCTCTGGGACATTTTAATGGAGATGTTCTATTCTACCATCAAAGTCAATGTGTCAGAAAGCCAATTTTTTACCTATATGGAAATTATAACAGCAATAAAAATATTACTAAATTTATATGTCATTTTAATATAAGACTGTTTTTGGTATTGGTCATAAGACAAAAGACACATTAATAACTTGCCAAAAGATCACATAGTTAGTGACACAACTAAAATATAAAACTTCATCTCTTCAGCATATGTATTCATTCAACATATATTTACTGGGCACTAGGAAGTTTTAATGGCTCTGGGGATATAAGCATGATCATGAAACATTCTTTTCCTCTGTAGAGATTATGTGACATTTTGATATTGATTAACCTCCTAATTGGTCTCCTTATTCTTTGTTCCCTTTACATATCCTCCTGCACCATATTGACAGAATTGAATTTCTAAGATTTTCATGGAACATGTATTCCCCCACAACCCAATAATATAAATGATTGTGTCATTAACCACAAATTGAAGTTCAAGTGTCTTAGTTAGCATGTATGACCTATGTTGATTTTTCTCCTATATTTCCAACAGTCTTCTTCTCTATTATTATTGGTGCATTTATTTTTTTTAATGTCCTTTATTTTATTTTTGAAAGAGAGAGGGAGGGAGAGAGGAAGAGAGAGAGAGAGAGAACACGAAGAGGTAGGGCGAGAGAGATTGATACACACATAGAATTCAAAGTAGGCTCCAGGCTCTGAGCTGTCAGCACAGAGCCCGACACAGGGCTCGAACCCATGAACCATGAGATGGTGGCCTGAGCTGAAGTAGGACACTTAACTGACTGAGCCACCCAGGTGCCCCTGGAGCATTTGGTGTTGTACCAAACTATCTTGTAAAATACTCCATGTATGCTTTGGTTGATGTCAATCATTTTCATTATCCTCTTACCTATGAGAGTCCTATGATCAAAGAGTCAGCTCAGTCCTTAACAACCATAGTCTTGTTGAAGGTCTCATTTTCTAATATATCATAGAAATTATGAGTTGTATGATTGCCAGTACTTACCATGATTTTATAATTTTTTGTATGATTCTATCCCCTCAAACATAATTCAAAAAAGAGTTCTTACTCATTTTACATTCAATACAATTTGTTGTGGAATTATGATTTACTGAATAACAGTATAATAGTACTTTGTTTAATTAAACAATTTGCTGGTTTGCCAATTCTATTATTATGGCATGTGTCAGATTAGGTGCTGGAAGTGAGATACAAATAAGGAATGAAACAAATGACCACTAACAATAATAAAAGTAATACTCAAATAAATGGTATAAAGTCCTCAGTGCTTATCATTGCAGATGACATTGAATTTTGCCAATATATGTTTATTTTAATCATATTGCAATCTAAATGAGTCTTTTAATATATAGTATTGCCTTTACATCATATTATATGATTTTAATCAATAATTCACACAATTATTTTAAAGAAACAAACATGAATGCAATCCATGTATTAATAATTATTCTTTTTTTAGTTTTTTAACTCATACTTACTCTTGTGTGGCCATAGCCAAGATCTATCTTTATTCTCTTTCTGTACCCAACAACAATTTGCCTAAAATGAGAAAATATCAAAATGTAAAAAGAAGATATGAAGTTATATACTCGGGAGAAATTCAGGGTATGACAGACAAAACAATGCAATTATGAAAAGGAAAATAATTTAGCAGAAATCCAATAAAACCTGAGTATTCATCTCTGAATTAACTTGGGAATGTTATCAGGTAGAGAAAGAAACATTAGTATTTAGTAGTTATATTAAAATTCATTCAGTAATAAAAAGAACATGCCTTAAGCAAATCAAAAAGAGAAAACTAATAACTTTGAGTCAATTAGAGTAATTAGATGGTACTGGAAAGACAATAAGAGGAACCTAAATGGCCTACCTTCCCCCCAACAACAATTCCATATCATGGTCTATGAAACGTTTTATCCTTCATGTTATCTTTTCATCTCTCTTCCTTGAATTTTAAAGTGTTATATCATTGAAAATTGCAATTTAATATTTCTTTTCAGTGATGTTCTTTGACATATTTATTAGACCAACTTATTACATATGTGTCAGTACAGTGAAAGTAAAGGAGAAATCACATCATCACACGTTTATTGAATGCCTCCTACATTAAGAGTACGGTTACTGCTGCAGTCTTGCATGCAACCCAAGGATCATTAACTCAAGTAATGAGAGTTTCAGTATATTGTAGAATACCAACATTTAACAAATAGAAAAAGGAAAGTTTGTGTATGACTGTCAAATTATTTAAGTACAAGGCAAATAAAGGCTAATAGCAAACAATGAATTTATGCATTAAAACTAATAGATGAAACATGGAATAGGATGACAAATCAAGAGGTGAAAACGTGAAAAATCAGCCCCCCCCCCAAAAAAAGAAAACACAAATAAAGGTATTGATTAGAAAATAGGGACAATCTAATGCTTACCCTTTCTGGTATCATGAATCTTTTACAAAGCTAATAAATAATTTGGAAGTAGAACGATTAGGAGACTTAAATGAAGCAAATGGGCAAAGAGCAATTGGAAGACGGTGTGTAGCCATGAAACAACGCAGAAGCCAGCCACTTTATGAGGGCGTGCATGCGAGCTAACAGAAAGATCCAGCATTTATGTCATGAAGCAAGTGATATAAAACTATGGATCAAGAATTATAGAAATGACAGGAGAAATAGGGTGACATACAATTAGAATAAAAGCCCCTAGATATCTTAGTTCAGGGCACAGTTCAGTGAAATAATAGAGGAGTCCACCTCCAAAATAGAGAATGTAATTTCTTGCCAGCTGCTCGAGAATACTGAAATAGTTGACTGTTTTGAAATCACATGGATAGTAATGGGAAACCAGTAACAGGTATATGGAAAATTAAAAACAGTAAGTTAATAGTTAAATAATATAAACACGCAGTTTAGAAATCTGGATAAAATAAGTGTTTTTCTTTGGAAATACGTATTATTGTAATTTGCCACCAACTTGCCACAGAAATTGTTAAAAATAGACTGTCAGCAAGACTTAGCATATATGTCTCATGAAATTTGTCAAACAAATTTCCAGACTAAAAGAATAAGTTATTTCAGATTGTCAAAGAGCGTCTTAATTTGCAGATTCATTTAACTCATGTAAATAAACTTCTGAGAGAGTGACAAATGGCTCTATTTATTAAAGCAAAACCAACACTACACTAATATGACAGCAAATATAATAAATCCAAATACTTTAGAATAATCATAATTAGAAAATCAATAAAGTATTTCCTATTAATATATTAAGAATAAAATTTCAGATTATTTTCAGGTCAATTAGGTTTTTCCTGAGATGTAAGGAGAAGAGTCAGACACAAAAACATAACATTTCAGTACATTGCTTGCAATCATGAGGGGCAGACGGATTATTTGACTAGTATCTATGATAAGATTTGATACTTTTAGAAAACATGCTTCCCAACTCCTTGAATTAGATAAATTCCAGATTTAGTAGAGATTATTTTAATTTTTAATGTATTCATACCTACATCCAGAAACATTTACATAAAACACTAAATTTAACAAATATGCTTTTTTTTGTTCTGCAAATACATTCCCCTCCCTTTTACTTTTACCTTTCTTTTTTGGCTCTGCCCTCCTTGTTTTTCATCCATTTTATATGGAAAAGGCGTCCTCACATGTCTTTTATATTAATACCCTAGGATGGATTTTTCCATATTTCCTCCCTGTTTATATAAGCTTATATAGACAGATACACATGTCATATGAATGGACTGATTTGTCATAATTTGTTTTACCAAAAAAAGGGATGAATTTTGTGCCTTGCTTTTCTTCTCAGCAATTCCGCAGAAATTCCTATAAGTTTGGGGTGCCTGGGTGGCTCAGTCAGTTGAGCGTCTGAATTTGGCTCAGGTCATGATCTCACAGTTTGTGGGTTCGAGCCCCACTTTGGGCTCTGTACTGACAGCTCAGAGCCTGCAGCTTATTAGAACCTGGAACCTGTTTCAGATTATGTGACTCCCTCTTTCTCTCTGCCCCTCACCCGCTCACACCCTGTCTCTCTCTCAAAAAAAAGTAAACGTTAAAAAAAAAAAAAAGAAATTCCTCTAACTTAGCTTGTCAAGTGCTAACTTGCTCCTTTTAAGAACTTTGCTGTTGATGGCAAATTCTGAGTGCTTTTAATATTTTCTCTTTGTGTTTTTGTTTTCAGCAATTACACTGTGATGTACCTTCTTGTAGTTTTCTTTGTATTTATACTGCTTAGGATTTGGAGGATTTTTGCATATGTTATTGCTGTCTTTTATCAATTTGTAAATTCTCATTGTTTCTTCAAATATTGCTGATTTTCTATTACTTTTCTCCTTTGCTCCTTGAACTTCATACTTCTTAAAAAGGTTTTTTTATCTTTCTTTTTGCCTCTTAGTGTTTCAAGTTGGTTATTTTTCTCTTGTCTTCTAAGTCACTCGTCTGCTCATTCTTATTGATGATCATGGACCTGGTTTTGTAAGGTTGTCGGATAACAAAGCCAATTATGTAGAAACCCATAGGTCATTTTCCAGTATCAGGTTTCTTTCCCTATTTTTCCTCATTTGGTCTTCTCTTGGTATGCCTTGTTATTTTTGAATGAATGCCAATTATTTTGTGTAGAAAACACTGAGGATTCTAAATGAGAATCCCTACTGCCAGGTAAGCCACAACCCTATGCCCTCCTTCATGATTTCTCTAGGATGAAGATATCGAAAATCCTGGTTAATTAAACAGCTCTTCAATGTGGTTATTTTTTTTCTTTATTTGATTCTTTTATGAGAAAATGTCCACTTGTGTTATACTTTTTCTACATTTTAGTTGTTTTCAGAGGGATATTAATCTTTCACAAGCAAAGGCATTGTGCCCAAAAGTAGATGATTCTTAATTTTGTAAAATACTATTTCTATCTCTTAGATTAGTAGATAATAAATAATGTGAATACATGTAACTGAAACTTTCTCTTTACTCTTGATCATAATATATAAATTGCTAAAAACCTTTTCTAACATATTTTGATAATATTTTGGAATTCAGAATTACACATAATTTTTGCCTAACAGCTGCCTTCTTTTTCTTTAGAAATCTGTACTTAAAAAGTACTCACACAGTGATACAAAAGCATTTGTAAAAGATTTTATGATAGCATTTTATAAATGTAAATGTGGCTATTGGCATAAATGTTGATTGATAGATGCCTGTGTGATCATACAACAGATTATTTAAAGAATGTTTAGTATAGAATACTAACTATAAAATTAGATCTTTGGCTTGTTTTCATAGCATCCAACTTATACAAAATATACCTATTTAATTGGGTAGAATATATTGAGATTATTTTGAGAAGTAATTATGTAAGATCTAAAATACAGCTATTTCAAATAGGCTATGCAATTTTGAAAATTATATTTAATAATATGGATACAAAAACATGAATTTTATTATGCCAGGTAGAGATTTTGACACTCTGTTATAAAAGTCTGAGGTAGAAAGTCATGGTTAACATTTAAAGGTTTCTCGACATTGAAATTTCCTTCTCCTTTAAAATAAAATATCACTGCCAGTATAGATACTCAAGAATTCTACAACAAAAGCTCAGATTTTCCTGTTTTTCACATATTGCCAATGGCTGATGAAGCAAATCTATCAACTCTAAAGATTTGAATGAATTAAGGAAATCGTGACTTAAAATGAACACTTCAGTCCTGTATTTCATTTTCAGTTATTCTCTTCTTTTGTTGTTATTAGTTGTGAAATATTAGCACTTTGTTTTGAGGTTATAGAAGTCCAAGCTAACACAAGAGAAGCTTCCAGCAGGGATGATGAGCCAATCAGATGCCTCTCAGCTCAGCATGAGGCTTCTTCAGCTGTAGAAGTACAATGAATCAACCCTGGAATTTACTCAACAAGCTAATAGCTACACTGTAGTGGTCAGATCATGGTATCTCTGTGTCATTATATTTAGAATGTTAAGTAACTTTATAAAATAGGTGGATGTAAATGTAAAAATCAAATATCATAGTAATTAGAAAGACAACAAAAATGGGGTCGCCTAATTTGGTAATATGCAGTTTACAACTATGTTATCATATAACATGGATAAGGAGATTCTGTGGATGGGCTTTTTGTGGAGGAGGGTGATGCATCTTATTCTAGAAGGGTTAGAAACTTGTGGATCACTTTTATCATTCTCATCGAGCACTTCCTTGTCTTCTTAAAAATATTCCTGTAGCAGTTCATCATTGTACAGGTAGTTATCACTTTGGATAAATCATCAATACTGATTTAAGATTAGGACTTATGGAAATGTCCCTTCAGTCAAGATGAATTTATTTTTTATAAAGTTTTTTTAAAATTTTCACTCACCCTGATAGTTTCATTTTAATTTCAGTTAAATTAACAAGTCAAAAAAACAAATAATAAAAGTATTGAAGTACCAGTAAATTTAGATTATCAGAAAAAAAATAAGCTACATCATTATATATTGTATGTATTAGAGTTTGATATCTATAAGTAATTATACCGTATTTTTAAATTTTTTAATGTTTTTTTAATGTTTTATTTATTTTTGAGAGAGAGAGAGAGAGAGAGACACATTGTGAGCAGGGGAGAGTTAGAGAGAGAGAGGGAGACAGAGAATCTGAAGTAGGCTCCAGGCTCTGAGCTGTCATCACAGAGCCCTACGTGGGGCTTGAACCCATGAGCTGTGGGATCACAACCTGAGTCGAAGTTGGCCACTCACCCTACTGAGCCACCCAGGCGCCCTTAATTTTGACAGAGAGTGAGAGAGCACTAGCAGGGGAGGGACAGAGAGAGAGGCAGACACAGAATCTGAAGCAGGGTCCAGGGTCCAACTGTCAGCACAGAGCCCTACAGGGGGCTCAAACTCACAGACCTCGAGATCATGACCTGAAGTTGGATGCTCAAACAACTGAGCCACCCAAATGCCCCTACTGTATTTTTTAACTTGGTGTATTTTGTTAGCTGTTTTTCATATAAAAATTTAGATGTGTTGCATAGAAAATTTTCACCAACACTAAATTTAAATAATTATTTGTTCCTATCGTCAAATTATTGATTAGAATGAATTCATATATACTCAGGCACATAATATTAAATTATTTTAAGAATAAAAAGAGTAAAATAAACCAACGAAACTTAATGGCAATCTTACACTTAAAATTTTAATGCAAACTGATAAATAGGTCATTTAAAATTAAGCTATTAATGATGGGAACATGCCAAAGAGATACAAGAGCCAACTGAAAGATCTACCAATGGGCAAAACTAGAAAAAATTGAGCATGTCATATTGGATGACAACTCAAAGTGTGAAATAAATAGTCCTGAGTCCATACTGATATAAGTAAATGGTTGAATAAATAAGTAAGCGGGATAGAATGAGCAATTCTGTGCAGAAGTCCAAAGAATTTGTATAGATATTCCATTAAGAAGGTAGAGCATTACACTCCATTCCCTAAGTGTGGGCTGTGCCTGGTGACCTTCCAAAAAGTATGGCTGGGAAAGGAGCAACAGCAGAGTAATCTTACAGTGAAGAAATTTGACCTGACTACCTAAGTCAGGTGATCAAGTTTCATATCAACAGTGATTAGTCATGCTGATTGCATGTATGTCCCCTGAGGATGATGTCAAGAGATTGGTAGTCTCCTTCTTGTCATCCTCTCCAAACCCCATCATGCCAATCCAATCATGAAGCAAAGCAGACAGTTTCTATCGAGGTAGATTTTATAAAATGCCTGACTGCTATTTCTCGAAACAGCCAAGGTCTTCATGAACAAGGAAATTTTGAGAAACTGTCACAGTTAAGAGACATGACATGTAAATGTCAAATTGTGTCTTGCGCAGGGTCCTGAAACAGGAAAAGGGCATTAGGTAAAAACCAAGAAAACCTAGATAGAGTAGGGATGTTAGTTAATAATAATGTATTAATTAATACTTGTTCCTAACGTGTGACAAATATACCATGATCATGGTAAGGTGTTTGGTGCACCAGAGCCCTATAGTATCTTCATAGCTCTACTTCAAATCATTATGTGGTAGGTGTGCTTAGAAGGTGTCTATTAATTCATTTAGTCCTCATAACATTTCTATGGTATAGATATTATTCAATTTTTCTTCAGATAAAGAAGTAAGGCTTAGAAAAATTTTGCATCTTCTTAACATCATGAAAAGTATTATGTTGCAGAAATGGGACTTGACTACATGTGATTTGTGTAAATCCTTTCTGCAACAGCCTAAATCATGAAATGCCCTGCTGTTGGGATATTGGATTATTCAACAATATATTTGTTCCTTGAAACATTTGTTAAAGCCCCTCAGTGATACAAACAACATTACATATTGGAATATCTATTGGAATGAGTCTTAATGAGGGTTTTGGGGTTTCTGAAGATGAAAATGTGGTTTAGAGGTTAAGCGGGTATTGGAACAAATTTTCTAGATTCAAATACCACTGTATCATTTAGTAGCTGAGTGACCTGGCCAGGTTCTCTGTGCCTGGTTTACTGTCTTGGGTAAATTTGAGATCATACTACAGCATATATTCCAAAGCGCTGCTGAGAATATTAAACCTTATGTATGAAAACTGCTTACAATTCCAAGCCCATAATAAATGTCCAGTAATTCGTATTTTTTATTAGAATGCTTTAAATAAGACACTTACCAACCAGTACCCAAATTAATTTGGACACATTTAAGGCTATCAATCTGGAAATCTTGTTAAAGGATGATTTAGACAAGAGAAAAAATGAATATGATGAAGAAAACACAATTATGAAATGAAGCAGTCCAAAATATAGTGTGATGATGTATGTATGTGAGGTTTTGCCTCATGAATCAAACATTTCTCTGCTCTTCTATGGGGAGTAGCCAACAGCCCTTTGATTTCTTATTGAAGTAAAGATTCATATCGAAGTTTCCAAATAACTCTATAGAGTAAAATTTTGGTTGTGATCTTCTTTATTTCAAAATTATTTAATATTCAATATTGCCTTAGCTTATAGTTGGCCATCTGTTATTTTCAATAAAATAGTTTCCAAAAGATTTTAAGACTCTCACAGATGGTTTGCATTTACTTCATTAAATTCTACTAGTATCTGCACTCTTTATTCTTGCTAGTTTACGTGCCATTACATAGAAATTTTGAGCAAAAATCGTTAGCCATTTAGCAGATGTAGTCTGTTCTGCAACAGGAGCCGGGTGTCCCGGGCTGAGATGTTTCCAGACACAACATGGCATACGCAGTCATGTGTCGGTGCTTCTGTTTCTGTGAAATAGACTCCAAAAGTGGGGCTTACAAAGCAAATCTACCATGAATGTAAAGTTTGATACAACTCTGCCCAATTACTGTAGAAAACGTAACAGCTATTCATACTTCACCATCAATGTATGAAACTGTTTTTCTTTTCTACTGTTGTGTTCTTATATCTCCATCCCTTTGACCCCACCACCCAAATCCAAGGGGCGAAAATGATCATTTATACTCTCATTTGAATCTGTATATAATAGATTACTAGCCAGGTAGGTACCTTCCCTTATTTTACGAACCCTCTGAGTTGCCTGTTTTCTGATTGACACTATCTTTTACTTCTTGTTCTTCTTATTTTATTAAAATTTTCTCTCTTTCTTCCTTCTTATTTCTGCCTTATTCTTATCAGATTACTGACATTTTTATATATATGTGTAAAAAGAAAACAACTTCTTTCAAACATTTTTCACTGGTATAAATTTGACATTTGCTTTCAAATATAGTATCTTTTATAAAACTCAAATAGTTAATGCTTATATCTACAACCTGTGAATTGTGATTTTTTTCTTTCTTGCTGAAAAATATTCTATATGCCGGAAAGGTTTTACTTTTATCATATTCCACCTTGAATTTACTTTGACATATGCTCTGAGGTTAGAATTTGACTTTATTATCCTCTGAGAGGCCACTTCCATCTATAATGTTTATTAAATAGACTATTATTTAATCACATATAATAACATCTTAATAAAATCGCTATAAAATAATTGGGTAAATTTCTACATTCTATCATGTTTTTTCAGTGGCTTACAATATACTTGAATGTCTACTAGAATGAAACCTTCCTTTTCTTTACTCATTGGTTCGGGTAAGATTGTAATTCTTATAGTAAGTTACTTAAGTTTTTGGCTCTCATGATGTCGTCTGCAAATGGTAATAATAATAATAGCAGTTACCTCGTAGGGATATTTTGAGGATTAAATAAAATAATACATAAAAGGGGTTTTTAAGAGTACCCAACACTAATTACTTAAAAATATATGACTGAAGCTTTGTCTTACCTCCTTTAATTGGTGACTATGAGTGAATTTTGTGTTGTTTTTCACCACTGAACCATGATATGCTTTTGTTCTTATATATTTGGGAAAGGAGATTAAATATCATTTCTTAATTTAATCAAAAACTACTTTTATTTATTTGACTATCAGTTTATTTTTCTAAATTAAATATTAAAAACCATAATATTTCACCTGAGTACTGTTTGGTCACCTTCTACGATTTTAAACAGAATTTGGACACATATTCTTTGTGCCTGAAAATATAGCTAATGTTTTTTTTTACAATTTTCCCCTCTGTTTTATTTAAATTGTATATGACTCGCTCATAGGGCACAGTGGCTTTAACTGTGGTTGCAAAACATGGCGCATATGTCTCCCATCAACAACTCACAGAGATAACACACAAACCCCCCTTCCCAAAAAGCTGTATCAAAGGTCTGTACCTAAGGCTATTTGAAAACAATGAAGTGTAATATGCCATGGAAGAGATGGAGATTGAAAGTGTTCTAAATCTTCTTTTTCTAATGCTTAGAGTACTGTTCTGTTTGATATATAAAGCTTTCCTTTAACGAATGTGAGATAGAAACATACAATGCTGGACTGGGAACACCACACATACCTAGTGATGAAAACCAATTATGCCAGTTAAACACTTAGCTACTAAAGGTTAGGTATGTGTGTAAAGATACTATAAAATACAGGTTATGAGAACATTGATATGCTTTTACCTCCATTTATTTACGTGTTATAGAGGATGATTTTATATTACGTGTGTGTGTGTGTGTGTGTGTGTGTGTGTGAGAATTTCACACATTCCTTGCCTTAATTACTGGGCTTTGAGAAGGTGACAGTGTTAGAATCCACAGCAATTAAGTTGACTGGATAAGCTCCCAGTTAAAAGGAATACGAATAAAATAGCACATTGAAAACAATTTAGAAATAGGCACATTAAGTATAAATTTGCACATGAAAAGGAACGCGTAACTGTGGGAAGTATTTAAAGCAATATGTTTTACCTCATTCAGTAAAAGTATAGTAGTTACATGTGGTATCTGTGATTATGTCAGGACTAAGGGCTTTCTCAGAAATATTGCTCTCACATGTCAGTTACTGAACAAAACGAGCTTTTGCCATTACTATTAAAAGATAAAAAACACAGAGCTCCATACCAAATCATAAAATGACCCATGGACCAAGAAAAGGACCCTCTGGGAAGAGTGATACTCTATATAGTTTGGTGATTGTAAATGTTTGGAGGAAGCAACAGAGAGTCCTGGGGAAAAACCTCGATCTAGATTTTTACCTGGCAAGTCGGATTTTTCATGCGCAGAGGATGTGAAGGAAACCATGGCCCTGTGACTCCATTACTCTGGGCTAGATTTTATTGTTGTGACTCCTTGGTTGGCTCTAGGTTGAACATAAATCATGAAAGGGGCTCAATGAGTTGGTGAGAAAACAGATTTTCCAGCAGTATTTATTGCCAATCTGGTACTATGGAAATCATGTGTGCCTAATAGCAGACTGAATGGTTCTGCAGAGGTTAGAAGACACAGGAAGGTGATATATAATACATTTCATAGACATTTCCTTCTGTAAATTTGAGACAAACCCTTGAGACTCGTTCAATTTCTTCCATAATATTTTGCCTTAACAAACTTGTTTTTTTCCAGGAAAATGCAAAGTAAATAGAAATTAAGCTGTCACAGAGTCATAGCTTTTCAGAATTTCGTACAGTTGAATACTTCTACATTCATAGGTCATTTCCAAGCTATAGTTAAGTCACCCTACCTGTATCCGAAGGATTTCTGAATCCTCGTCCATTGGAGGCACTGCCTATATTTTGTCTTTATTGGCTTTGTAGTGTGGGTTCCTATTTGAAATCACACACTTTAACGTGATGCATCTTATCAGCACCACGCTCTAACCAACTGAGCTAACCGGCCAGATGCTACGTGATGCATCTTAGAACCATCTTGTGCCCCATCTTGTGTGACAATTGCTGTCAAAAGAAAAGGGTCAAGGGAAGTCATGCAAGGGTTGAGCAGAAGATCAAAGGGAGGAGACGTTAAAACTGAGCTTAGTTTTCATTTTCAGGCATGCTTGAAAACCAAAGATAGGGGTGCCTGGGTGGCTCAGTTGGCTAAGCCTCCGACTTCGGCTCAGGTCATGATCTCATGGTTCGTGGGTTCGAGCCCCGTGTTGGGCTCTGTGCTGACAGCTCAGAACCTGAAGCCTGCTTCCGATTCTGTGTTTGTGTGTCTCTCTCTATCTGCCCCTCCCTCTCTCATGCTCTGTCTCTCTCTGTATCAGAAAAATGAATAAAAGATTAACAATTTTTTAAAAAAAGAAAATCAAAGATAAAGACAGCGATCCATCACAGGTGGCCTGGCATCTGCCTCATCTATATCAATATCAGCCTTAGCACGTAGGTCGTGGCCTCTACTTTACATAAGGCCCATTAATGGCAATAATATTGCACTGCTTTTAAAAATGAACAACACACCTAATTAGATGTTGGAAAAAATGAGCTGGTACTTAGACTGTAATTCATAGCCCTGCAAGTGATTTATATGATGCAAATGACATAACAAATCTTATTTACTGACAAAAAATATAACAAATCTTATTTATTGACAAAAAATTAGTCAATTTCACAAACTTTTGAGCATTGCATTAGTTTCCTATTGCTTATGTATCAACTTGAAAATAGGGTAGTTTAAATAACAGACATTTATCTTAGAGTTCTGCAGGTCAGAATTCCAAAATGGGTCTGTTAGAAAAAGTCAAGGTGTTGGCAAAGCTGGTTCCTTCTGGAGACTTCTAGGGGGGAAATCTGTTTCTTTGCCTTGTTTTAGCTTTTAAAGACTGCTTCCTGGTCCGCTTCCCAGACCATTCCAATTTCTGCTTCCATGGTCACATCCCTTAATCATGACTTTGACCCTGCCACCTCTCCTTCTCACTAAATTGTACCTACTTGCATAGTCCAGGAAAACCTCTTCTTCACAATGTTTTAATATAATTGCATCTGCATGGTCCTCCTTGAGATATAGGGTGACACTCACATGTATCGGTAATTAGGAGGGACATCTTCAGGAAGGGGAGCATCATACTATCTACTTTGGGTATCTACTATGTGTCTAGTATTGCCCTGTATACTAAAGTGAACAAGAGAAAAGGCTTCAATCCTCAAAGGACTTACTTTTTTTTAAAATGTTGTTTATTTTTGAGAGAGAGTGTGCAAGCAAGGAAGGGGCAGAGAGAGAGGGAGACAAAGGATCCAAAGCAGTCTTCATGCTGCCGGCATAGAGCTGGATGTGGGACTTGAAATTACCAACCGTAACATCATGACCTGAGCTGAAGTCGGATGCTTAACCACCTGAGCCCTCTAGGTGCCCTCAAAGGACTTACAACACAAGTGGGAGAAATGCTCACAACTGGTGGCTCACCGGCCAGAAGAAATGCTGTTGGGAGGACCAATAAGAAGAAAGGATTGAGGTGAGCCCTGGTAGAAAAGAATTAGTCAAGGGGCTCTTGAGTGGCTTGGTCAGTTAAGCTTACAACATCAGTTTAGGTCATGATCTCACAGTTTGTGAGTTCAAGTGCCACATCGGGCTCTGTGCTGTCCGCTTGGAGCCTAGAGTCTGCTTTGGATTCTGTCTCCCTCTCTCTCTCTGCCCCAAGCCCATTCATGCTCTGTGTGTGTGTCTCTCTCTCAAAAATAAATAAGCATTAAAAATATTTCAAAATTAGAAAAGAATTAGTCAAGTTGGCAAAAACAGGGAAAGGGGATTTTCTAGGAAGAAGGAAATGTGTACTATGTGAGAATGAGGGAGTATTTGAGGAAGAGAGTAATGATTTGTGAGTTCCACAGGACAAAGGCCAAATTATAAAAGCCTTCTGAGTGAGCTTCAGACAGTGAGCCTCAACCTTGAGCACTGGTCAGCATCCCTCAGGAACTATAAATGCATCTGGGGTCTAGACCCTCCATCAGGTTGGCTTGGTGTAAATTGGACTCTAATCATGGGTAGAGATAATGTTAATACCATTTTATGTTCATACATATTCAGGCTGAAGAACACTTTGAATTTTTAGAGACTCTAAATTCTATCCAAGCATCATAGAAAACTAACAGAGAATTATAAATGGTCCAGATGTGACAGTTAACTTTATACTTCAGAAAGATAAATATGGTGAGTGGCTAGATGTTAAGTTGGATGACCCAAGATCAGAAACATGAAGAGTGAGAAAGAATCTGTTATTTATTTATTTATTTATTTATTTTTAAATGTTTATTTTTGAGAGAGAGAGAGAGAAAGAGAGAGAGAAACAGAGATTGCAAGCTGGGAAGAGGCAGAGAGAGATGGGGACAGAGGATGCTAAGTGGGCTTTCACTGACAGCAGGGAGCCCAATGTGGGACTCAAACTCATAAACCATGAGATCATGACCTGAGTAGAAGTCAGACACTTAACCAACTGAGCCACCCAGGAGCCCTAAGAATCTATTACTTTAAATCAGAAATTACAAGGCCTGACCTTAGGTAATGGAATTTTAATCCTTAAATGGTGTTGCTGGATGCTTGGGTAAATGACGGGTATTGGATAAAAATAAATTTCAGATGATACTTTGGGAGTGAATTTACAGTATCTAACCTTGACTATATGTAATAATTTTTACATTTGTACCTTCAGCCCTGACTTCCCAATAAATTCTATATATCTACACATGACTTCTGCAACTAGATGTCATATAGATATTTTATATTTCACATATTGAAAATAAAAATCTTGACTAATGACTATACTTTTTACTCTATCTTACCCATGGTATATATGCAAAATTTGTTCTTCCATACATATTTTATTCTAGGAAAATATTTTGGCATTATCCATATCACACTTTTTTTTCTCCCACTCCACAACTAAAGAGCAGTGAATCCTGTAGTCTCTATCTCCATACTATTTTTTGAAAGTCATTACTTGTCAAAACTGCCATGACCACCCTGGTTCACACCATTAATGTGTCCTAGCCGACCTGTTACAATAGATCCTTCATGGATATTTATGCTTGGACCTTGCCTTTCCTCCATCTGCGTAAAACATAAGAATTAGGAGTGCCTGGGTGGCTCAGTCAGTTAAACGTCCAACTTCCACTGCAACATGGGCTCAGGTCATAATCTCACAGTCCATGAGTTCAGGCCCTGTGTTGGGCTCTGTGCTGACAGCTCAGAGCCTGGAGCCTGTTTTGAATTCTGTGCCTCCCTCTCTCTCTGCCCCTCCCCTGCTCATGCTCTGTCTCTCTGTCTGTCTCTCTCTTTCTCAAAAATAAATAAAAAAAACATTTAAAACTTTTTTTAAATAAAAAAATAAGAATCTGAGAGATTCTTCTAAAATATAAGTAGTGTCTTGTTACTTTCCTGATCAAAATACTCAGTGGCCACTCATTCCTCTCAGATTAAAAGCTAGTCCTTATCAGCTGATGCTGCTTTTATATTTCCCTGAATCCAAAGTCCATACCTGCATCCACAAACATGTTTGTTAATTTAATCAAATGTAAGGGAAAATAAGAAGCATTTTTGTGGTCTTCATATCTCTAAAGCATGATGATTGACATGATTTGAGGCACATAGTAAAGGATATTTATAAATGTAAAGATTAGCTGACACTTAGACATGTATACTTTTAAATAAATAGTGACACACATTCACTTATGTCCTGTATCTTATAAGCTGCTAGCTCTGCAGATTGATATGAATAAACATAAACAAAATTACCCATCATATAGAATTTAAATGGAAATGCATTTTACGCTGAATCATAGCAATTTACTACTAAGCAATTACTAATAAGCAATAATAGCAATTACTAAGATGTAACTTTTAGGATCGGGACTTCACTATTATTCCAAATTAGCTTCAAAGAATATTTTATAATTTTATTATGTTAATTATTTTAACATCTCGTAGTATTTTATGGAGTTAGATGGAGAAATTTAAAAAAATCATTTAAGTACTTTGTCTACTAAATCATTCTTTTATTTACAGCCATAAAATCATTGCCTTAATGTTAGATCACTCAAGCTCTCAAGTACAAAGATGCTACAAAATATTGAACTCTGACAAATGTCTAGGAAAAGTATTGAATAAAGAAGGTGAAAGGTTTACTGAAAATGATTCTTTGTTTATAGGCAAGGGAAACATACATTTCTCTTTTTTCAGGGATAAAATATTTAGTGTAGCAGTGTAAACTATAATCTTAGAGAGCTAAAGTCAAATGACTAAAATGGCTTAGAGCTCTAAATACTTCAGGGTATGCTTAAAGGGAATAATTTGGAGTTTTCCTCCCTGTTGTAAAATATTACTAGACAGCTGAAAAGTAAGACTGAAATGACAATTTTGAGAAGAAAAATTGCACTTGGATGTGAAAACCAAAAACAGCTGATAAACTCTGTTGTCATACAATTAATACCAATGATTATAGTGATTAGTGCATACTCATTATTTCAATTCCTATATGAAACAATGGGAGGGGAGCTGCATGGTAGGTTCTGTACTGTAAGCTCATGACAAAATGTTAATATGGTTGACACATCTCTGCATTTGTACAAATTGCACCATAGGATGAGAGAGAAATTTATTGAACTTTGTGATTATGCATTGTATGCTATGTGGAGAGGGAGAGGGTTTCTAGTAGAAAATTAACAACAAAAAAAAGGAGGAACAAGGAAAAATTCAAGTAAAAGGATCAGTGTCCAAAGCCTTGATATCGAGGCCTCCATTGAGGACTCAGAAAATATGTAACCTGCATAGAGAGTAGGGAATGAGTGATAAGTCTGGACCAAGGCTACAGGGAAGGTGGTTATGAAGTATCTAGTACGTAGTGCCAGGATTCGTGATTTTTTTTTTCAGAATAATGGGAAACCAATGAAGAATTTTATGATTTGCAATTTTATGGGTTAGGGAAAATATGATACTAAGTGGAGGTAGTTGGATAGAGAGAGGTGAGTGGATTTGAGTTGCATCTTCCATTACCTCAGCAAGTATATGTGAAGGTGATTACTTCAGTCTTTCTTAAAAGAAGTCTATGAACTTTTTACCATATAGCAGTCTGCCAAGGAAAGTAAAATATACAATATTTTTGAGGGCTGTACTATACAAGACATGAGCTGACATTGATCTCTATAGTAACAAAGTCTTCATGATCCTCCTGCTAGGGGTAAATGGTAGGAGAAAATGAGAATTAGGAGATAAATGGAGTCCTTGTCTTGATCTAATGGTGGACAGACACACATATCCATCTCACGGTGGTTCTAACGTAATGCTTCATAGAGATACTGTCTCAATATATTAGTAGACACTAAAAATTGCTGGTACACAAAGTCTCATTCAGAAGTGGTCTGGAAAGACAGAGTTGAAGAGATCTTTTCCTATTGGGCAGAGATTGGGCAATGTATCTGGTTGTCCATTTTGGATAGTTAATGATGAAGAACTCATCCAATTGGTCAAGGGCTTCAAGCAAGCTTAGAATGTTCTAATCTAGATACTAACAGTGTACATGGTTGCTTATAAAGATTCAATAATTTGGCCCATATTTAATCAGGTAGTTGCTTTTAGAGATCACATTGGGCTCTGCATCACTT